>JAQFXV010002313.1:0-10682 GCA_034694065.1 Camisia spinifer
TAATAATCTCTTAAGTGAACAACAGTATGGTTTTACACCACAAAAGTCAACAATAGATGCCATTCTAAATGCTAAAAACTTTATACAATCCAGTTTTGAAAGGAAAGGCTTTGCAATGCTTATAGCATTAGACATTTCGGGAGCATTTGATAATGCTTTTTGGCCTAAAATATTAGCAAATTTACAAGACTTAAAGTGCCCGAAAAACCTATACTATTTGACCAAATCTTATTTCTCTGAACGATTTGCTCTCTGAAGTCTTTGGATTCAAAATAAACAAATAAGTAAAAATCTCAGCAAAGGATGCCCTCAGGGCAGTGCGTGTGGACCCGGATATTGGGGTATTGTAATCGATACTCTATTGAAAACCGAATTTCACTCTGGAGTAGAAATCCAAGCGTTCGCAGATGACTGTCTTTTAATGATTTCGAGCTCTTCGATAAATGAATTGGAAGCGAAGGCAAATCTGGCTTTGAATAGAGTTAACTTGTGGTCAATCGAAAACAAATTACAATTCAATACAACAAAAACAACAGTCGTCTTATTCACAAAAAACATAAAATATTCAAAACCGAAAATTATTTTTAATAATCAAGTTCTGGAGATTTCTAATACACTTGAATATCTCGGAATTACTATAGATAGCAAACTTAGTTTCAAAACGCATATAAATAACATCAAAACCAAGACTTTAAAAGCTGTTATGAATATAATAAAATTCGCAAAAAATAAATTTGGTCTCAATAGAAAGGCTTTGGAAGTCATATATAAAGGAGCAGTGATTCCGATGTTGTCATACGCCTGTCCGGTATGGATTGATTCAGTTGAAAGGAACGACACCCGAAATATTTTAGAACGAATTCAAAGGTTAATGGCTCTGAGAATGTGCAGTGCATATAGAACTGTATCTAATAATGCACTTAACATTATTGCGAATTTGATACCAATAGACCTCAAACTTAAACAATTATCTCTGGAATATTGTGCCAAAAAAGGAATTGATAACAAACTATGCCAGAAGTACTTCTCGGGATATCTAGATGTAAATAAGATCTCAAAACCCATAGATGTTCGAACTCTACCACACCCAGCAGTTATTTGTAAAATCAAAATTTTTTGTCAACCGTTTGGTGGAATCAATGTCTATACAAGTGGTTCGAAAAGAGGAGATAAAGTTGGTTCAGGATTTTGTATAACTGAAGGAAATACTAATCTAAAGAAAGGAAAATTCAAACTTTTTCAACACTGTTCTCAATTCCAGTCACAATTATATGCAATACTTAAGGCTACCGATTATCTGATATTATCTATAGTTAAAGACAAAACAATTGGCATTTATTGTAATAAAACAGTAATTCAAGCCTTAGATAATTATTATTCAGTCAATGCTTTGATTCAAAAAATTATCTTTAATGTCAATAAAATAGAAAATATGGGAAATACTATTGCATTTTGCAATACAACAAACCCAACAACAACTGAAAAACTATTAGAGGCAAAAGATATGGCAAATGCCGGATCGTTATCGCACAAGTCTATCGATTTCGATTCAATCCCTGTTTCATTAGTTAAGAAATTTATTATTAAGTTAAACAATGAAATATGGAATAAGCGATGGAACGAATCAAAGACAGGCTCAATAACAAAGCAGTTTATACCGTCAGTTGATTATCGTTTTAAAATCAAAAAACACTTCGAAACAAATTACGAGTTGACCCAATTTTTAACAGGACACGGAAAATTCAATTCGTATCTAAAGAGATTTAAAGTGAAAAATCAATCTTCATGTGATAGGTGTGGAGCTAATGATCAGAATAGTTGGCATATAATATTCGAATGTAATGCATATCAGGAAAATCGGTTTCAACTCAGAAATATCTGTGAACAAAATGCTTTCAACTGGCCATTAGAACCACATTTGTTAATAAATGATAAAGTTTTTGAAAATTTTAAAAATTTTTGTAAAAATTATATAAATCTATAATCAATAATTTTCATATTTTATTCATTTTATTATTATGTAAATAATATTTTAAAAAAATGATGTATAAAACTTTGCAGTCCCCTATAGTACATTGTGGAATAGGGGACAATCAATAAAACTTATTTAATAAAAAAAAACCTAACCTAACCTAACCTAACCTAACCTAACCTAAAAACCTAACCTAACCTAACCTAACCTAACCGTCATGGCGGAGGAGGCAAACAGCACAGTAATAGCTGAGGCTAACTCCGCTATAAAATCGCTAAATTCAGTGATTAAAAAACATGTTAACACCTCAAATGAAGTCAAATTAGCAGTAAAAGAGTGCAACGAGTCGTTGATAACTATAATTAATAAACAGTGCGATTTAATAAATAATTTAAAACGTGATTCAATTAACAGTGATTTCGTCAGCGCAATGAATAGGCGTTTCGATAGCATAGAGAACGTAGACTTATTAACTGAAATAAACGAAATTAAATCTCAGTTAACTAATAAGTCCTACGCGTCAGCACTCAGTAGATTCGCGCCTAAAAGGTCTAGTGATTTCGAGGCTCAAAGACCGAAAAATTTAATTATAATTAAACCGAAAGACGAGAAGACTAATAGTAAACAAACACAACACGTGATTAAGTCATCTCTCTATAGAGTGCGCAAATCAAATGCAGTGGAAAATGTAAAATACATATCAAAAGGAGGACTAATAATAAACTGCGCGACAAATGAAGATTCGGAAGAGATAATAAATATTATTAATCGCGAACACAAAGACAAATTTATGGCCGAAAAACCGCGACTCATAAAACCGAAAATAATTGTTTATGGCTCGACTCTAAAGTAACCGAAGAGACGATTATTGAGAAAATTATTGAAAACAATCGCGAAATCAAATTATTTTTGGATTCAAAACGATTAGACGAAACCTCTGATCACATAAACGTTAAATTTAAATTTCGGCGAAAAGCGCGTGAAATCAATGGAGACAACGATTCGCAGAGAAGTCAAACACAAACGCGATTTTCAACAGAGACGTGGGTTCTGGAGGTCAGCCCAGAGTTAAGCCAAATTATCAAAAATATGCGCTCAGTTAAGATCGGATGGCAGTCGTGTCGCGCACAGGACTATATATCAGTCACGCGCTGTCATAACTGCAATGGTTTCGGTCACTTCCGCAAGGACTGTAAGGCCGCCCAGGCATGTGGGCACTGCGGACAGTCACACGACACTCGGGTATGCACTGCAGCGAAACATGCGCTTAACTGTATTAATTGTGATCGCGTTAATAAAACTAATAAAACGAATCGCAAACTGAATACAAGTCATAGCTCTTTCAGCAATGATTGTGTTTGCTATAAACGAGTCGTGAATTTGATTAAATCTAAGACAAATTATGGCTAATAATCGCGAATACAATATAAAATGTGTTCAAATCAATTTGTGTAGATCTAAATACGCGACAACACAATTGATTAACTTCATTGAATTAAATAATATTATAATTGCGTTCATTCAGGAACCATATGTAGTCCGCGGAAAAGTTTGTGGAATACCACTCATTTATCAAGTGATTTATTCGAGTGATAGCTCTGGCGATAAACCAAAAAGTGCTATAGTTTTTAAAAAATCAGTTTTAAACGGATTGAAAATCAACGGTTTTTCTAATAATTCACTGACACTGTGTAATATAAAATTCGATAATAATAAAGTTTTATTAATAAGTGCATATTTTTCGCCCACGACTGACATAACTGTGCATTTGAGTCAAATACAGGATGCGATAAACCAATTGAAACCCAATTATTATGTGATCGCTTGTGATAGTAATGCGCACTCGAATTACTGGTTTGACCGCAAAAATGATTTAAGAGGACACCAATTAATCGATTTTATTTCGCGAAATAATTTAATTTTATTGAACAACAACGCGAATAACCTGACATTCAGTGCGCATTCAGGCCAGAGCTCTATCGATATTACACTAATTAGCAATAATTGCGCGAATTATGTGAACTATTGGGCGCTTCTGGACATCGATTCGCAATCCGATCACAAATACATAGTTTTCGAGTTTGCCGACAAATTGCCAAAAATTGAATACAAATCAACTCTCAAATACAACACACGAAAAGCCGACTGGCCTTCACTCACGAATGAATTTGAACCTATTTTAAGCGCTTTCAATAAAGATTTAAATCGCGTGAATAATTGTGAAGAATTGGAAATATTGTTACGCGATTTACAGACATTTTACTCGAAAAATGCGATAAATTTGTGCCAAAAATCGTCAATAATGTCAATAAAAAGTCGAATAATTGGTGGACTCCAGAGCTGACAATCTCGAGATGCAATGTCTGTAATGCGCGGAGAAAATATCAGAGATGTCAGACCCAAATGCGCGGCCAACTCAGGGCGATATATCTGGCGCTGGACAGAGAATACAAGCGGTTAATGGAAAGCAATAAAATCAAGAGTTGGAACGAATATCTGCGCGAATCGACTGAATCTAACCCCTGGGGTCTCGCGTATAAAATCGCCAAAAATCGCATATTTCACCCCAAGTTATCAGAATTAGTGGACGGCGAGGGAAACCTGATTATACATGAGACCAAAATCGCGACCCAATTGTTCGATAGCCTGTTCCCAATGGACAATATTTTGACAGAAAGCGAAACACATAAACACATTCGAGCGCAGTCTCTTTTGCCAAGCACTGGACGCGACGACAGCCACTTTAGCGCAGATGAAGTGTCAGTTGTGGTGAACGGCCAGAACCCGAAAAAGACGCCGGGAGAAGATGGGATTACCGCGGATATAATTATTAAAATTCACGCGATAAATGAATTATTTTTAACGCGATTATATAACAAGTGTTTGGATTTGAGTTATTTCCCAAAACTTTGGCGCAAAAGTGTTATTAAAATTATTCCAAAACCTAATAAATCTGATTATCGCGACCCCAACGCTTACCGCCCGATAAGTCTACTCCCAATTCACGCAAAAATTCTAGAAAAATTATTAATAAATCGAATTAATTATTATTTGCACCAAAACTCGAAACTCAACGAAAAACAATTCGGTTTTACGCCACAGAAGTCGACTGAAGACGCACTCAAATCACTTATAGATTTTGTAAAATCGACTTTTGAGAGGAAGGGATTCGCGATTGTGCTGTCCCTGGATATCAACGGTGCGTTTAACACCTGCTGGTGGCCAAAAATATTAAATCAGTTGCGCGTAAAAGCTGTCCAAACAATCTGTTATCACTCGTAAAATCATATTTCAGTGAACGCGAGTCTAAGTTATGGTTTATGTGTACCGAAACTGTCCGCGCGATTACCGTCGGGTGTCCACAGGGTTCGGCGAGCGGGCCTAGCTTCTGGAATATTAGTACCGACGACATTTTCGAGCTGTCAGAGGGGCTTGACTGTGATGTGGAATGTTTCGCCGACGACACAATTATTAAGATTTTCGCGAAAACAAGTGAAGAACTCGAGTCGAGAGTCGACAATAAATTACGCGAATTGAATGAGTGGTCGATTGCGAACAAACTAACATTCAATGTTTCGAAAACTAATTGTGCACTTTTTACTCGGAAGTTGAAATTCAAAAAACCCGAAATCGTATTCAATGGTCAGAAGTTAGCGCTAACGACAACTTTCAAACACCTGGGCGTAATGATCGATTCAAAGCTGACCTGGCGCCCACATTGCAATTACGTAAAATCAGCGAATCCGCAATTATGTATGAAAGGGCATTATGTTTTGGCGATCATGAAATAGCACTCCAAATATTAAGAAATTTAAATGCACCAAGTGACGCCAGATATTTTGGTGGAAAAATTAAAAATTTTAATTCAGATCTATGGGTACAGTGTCGTAATAAAAGGATACCATTACTTTTGTATCAAAAATTTTCACAGGATAAAGAACTTCGTAATTGGCTATTAAGTACAGGAGATGTTTAATTAGGAGAAATTGCTATTGAAAGAGGAGATGGAACAGTGGCATATGTTGATCCTGTTTGGGGTATAAAGATTGGACCTAGTCATCCTGATATAATTCATCCTGAAAATTGGAGTAAATATGGTTCCAATTATCTTGGCAAGACTCTTATGAAAGTGAGAAAAAAGCTTGCGCTTGAACAAACTAATGTAAGTATTTTTCATTAAGATAATGCTTGTTCATTTTTTTCTTCCCACAATTGTTCGAGCTTTTTCCAAAATGATTGTCCCCCTGGAAAACAAAGAGGCAAATTATGTGCACTATGTGTTCCGGGAGGAAGAAACTCGATAAGATGTAATACTTTGTTATAATTGTGACGTTTACGTTTAAAGTTGCAAATGGCGCAATATGATAATAACTTTGCGAACTATGAGAATAAATCTGAAATATTTACTGGTATAAAAGTGCTTAGTATACCAACCGTAACAAAAGCTATTAAGACAAAGTTTATCGTTGTTTATATCACAGACACTACCTTCTAGGGATGTAAAAGCAGTTCTATCTATCAAATGAACGGTTATTTGTTTAAACCGATATTGAATAATTGTGTTTAACTCTAATAGTTTTACACCCTTATATTTATTTAACATATTTTCAAGGTGTTGTTTTAATTCATTAAATTCTTCTTTCATCTGTATGTGGTTGTCGTTATTACGCATAAGTACAGTTAATATACTATTATAATAACCAAATTCGACATTAGGTAATTGTTTAAACGATTGTATTATTTTATTATTAATTAAATTTAATCCTGATGGAATCGAAATATAGATGGTATTTTGTGTACTATACCAATAAATATTAAGTAATAAATTAATCCAGGAAGTTTTATCAAAGCATTCAGTAATTATAGCAAACTCTTGTAATGCACGGAATGGAATTACAGTCACTAGCAAATTGGGTAATCGATATTTTGCAATATACATATCAAAAGATTGCCTATATTCTTGTTTCTAATTACAAGTCATTATAACTACATATTTATTAAAATATTTTATTATAGTCATAGAAGCATAAGAGTTACCATTATATTTATCCCACACATAAAGTAAAGTAGCTGTATATTCAGGTGGCAAAGTTTTGTAATGCAATGATGGTGGTAAACTCATGGCTAGTATACTACATTTTGAATATTTAAAAAATAACACTTGAATATAATTACATAATATTTACATCATGGAGTCTAAACTCAAAAAACTGGAAGAACTTACTTATAAAATTTGTAATTTAAAATTTAACTCAGATTTGGTCATTAAGTATTTTGAGGAAGGTTTACATAAGATACGACTTATTAAAGGTTTATTCAGTTTCAATAGAGATTTACTTCCGGTAGAAAATAAAATTCTTCAGCTATTAGATATAGTGCATAATATGGTTCAAAACACATTTACTAATCTTCATGGAGTTGATAATGTTTCAAATAAGATAATATATACTGATACTGCTGTGATAACCCTAATGATAATAATCTGAAAGTGCTTGGAATTATGTTTAGTGTTAACATGCATAATTATATCGATGTTTTACGAAGTTGCTTTGTAAAATATTTGGCAAATGTTGAGGCCTTACAACACGATGTAGCCAAAATGAAATAATGTTACACAATATTTTTTAGTATTTATTCGTCAGTAATTTAGATTTTAGTATCAATAACTAAGGCAATTATGGCGTATCAATTTATTGAATCTATAACTGACTATCTGGAACAGAAACCTAATCAAACTTATCGTCACATTATACGCATTAAAACAAATTTTGCACTAGATCAAAAAATGAAAACTATTTTATATTTAACTAAATCAGATTCAACAATAGAGGAAATAACAGTAGCTACTGGCTATTTATTGGCTGCATTAGAATTAGCACAAAAAACACCTCACATAAAACAACTTCGATTAGATTCAAGTATTAGAAGCCGGATTCTTGGATATATGTTTTGGGATACCGATCACTATAAGAACGGACGTTTCCTTTACAAATATAGGAAGATGTTTAAACCGTTTACTGATGAAGTACAAGTAATTAAGCAATTACTACAAAATATGGGTAGACCGGCTAAAATTAGAAATGATGGTCATTTCGAGATAGATGTTGACGATGATGCTGATGCCTATCCAATTTCTCTATATTTTGATAGAAATTAATATTTTTCTTTAAAAAAAAATATATTATATTTTGTTAGAATTAAACCATGCCCGTAGTACTGTTATATTGCCAAAAAATTCTTTAATTAACAACGCGCTTTCTAATTTCTGATTTATGATATGCTCTTGTTTTAGTTTTTCAGATTGTTCAAAATCAATATTTTTTAATTTTAGTGAAAGGTGCATTTTACTAGTCAGAGGATATCTAAATTCTGTAATGAATCCCATTAATTTATCAACTATACGTTCAATTTCATAATTGTTTTGATTAGAATTTGAAAACAATATAACGTTAATTGCATTTATGTGATCGGCAAGTTGTAAATAAAGTACATTACGGGTATCTAGAGTCAAAGTATCTAAAGTGCGACTAAGTTTCTCTAAGGCGGCAATATGTTACTCCATTTTGCAGGCTACTAAACGCATAATTGCTACTCTTTTATTTCAAAACTGCGTTTTAGTATTAGTTATCATCATAACCTCAAATTCGATAAAATATGGACCTTCCAAATGCATACATACGTGCCATGAAAACTTCAGAATTTCGTGTAATTAGAAGAGAACTTCATAAACTTAAAGAACAGTGTAATGTTTATACAGATATTATGAGAACATATACTAAACATTGTGAAACGTGCGTATGTTTAAAGTTTTATAAAGCTAAATCAACTTCAACTAATGTTAATTCTTCGGAATTAATTAGTCAATGCTGTAAATGGTGTCCTGTATATAATGGACCAAAATTAAATTATTATGAGTATCAAAAAGCTTGTGAACTTCATGAAGAAAAAACCACAGAATGGATAAACTTTTTAAACCAGTTTAAGGAATAATAGTTATATTATTTTTTCTTTAGTTTAATAGAATTTACAAATGTTTACAGGTTATTCAAAAAAAACTAATCTAGACTAGGTATAAAGAATTTATATGTTTTTCCGACACCAACACAAGTGTATACAATAAGCACTGTAACAAGGTATATTGGAACAAGTTCTATTCCAACGACCAAAATAGAACAACCAACAAGCGAAAAAGTAACATAAAAGGCCATTTAATAATGTTCTTAGACACTTCTTTTAAATATTTTGCACCCTTCTGATACCAACGAAGCTTGACACGTTTTTCTTTGTATATAGCAATAATACGTTTAGCTCTTCTAATACCACTCCAAATAGGAATGTAACTGTCAGACCGCTCGCGAACATATTCTAAGTGACGGATGACAATATCATATAAAATGTTTGATGGAATAACAAGTATTGTTCTGGTTGAATGGCCATTGTGATTAAATGTTATGTAGATTTCATTTCCAACTATCATTGCTTGTATATTATATTTTAGTATTAATAAGTAAGTAACTCAATTATTGTTAACATGTGCTGTTCATTAGCTAAATGTTGGTGGTATGTAACACATTGGTATATGTGTTGTCCTCCTCTACCATGTATTGCATGTATGTGCGCTAGCTGCAACGGTGGTGTAGATGAGTAAACAAATTTTAAAGTTTAAGTTCTCAAGTCGTGATTATAATTTTCCTTTTTTACCATCAATTACCACTTCAGTCATATATTTATCTTTTTTTTCACTGCCTGCAGGAGGAATATATGTAACTGGAATTACGTCACCACCAGTTCCAACACTATGTGTACAGGAATATAAGCACATTTTTTTGTGGTCGATGCAAAATTTTGTAGCAGAACCGTCGCCACGCGTCAAGCGAACAACATATGAGTTTGTTGTTGTTTCAGTACTAATCTGACCGTGTTCTTTTATTGAATTTTTGGGTGGTATTGTGCGATTGTGGATATTATAATCGGGCCGGTTGTTACCATACCATTCGTGAGCTTTAACGCAAGATACATAAGTAGTTATGTTTTCTCATGTTTTGTTGTGTATTTCAATGTTTGTACTGTAATCTAATGTATCCGAACAAACAGAACTCATATCAATTAGTTATTGACACTAAAATATAAAATACTAACTTGTTGGCGTTTTAATCGTAATTAAATATAGTCACAACAAAGCGAATGTAAAGTGCATTACCATGGATGATCGTTCGAAAGTTACTAAACGAAAGGTTGAGGAAAAAACCTGTGCGAAATTATCGTCAGAAAAGAAACAAGCAATGTTAAAGTTGTTTGAAGAATACTACGAAAGCGAAAAGGAAAACCTGCAGAAAAAAGTTTGCAAAAAATACATTTTCCGAAAAGGTAAGGCTAGACTAATTCTAACTCACTGATCTCTCGTTATCTTAACTACCAAAGTCCAGTAACTCACAAATCTCAAGCTATCTCAACTACCAAAGGCCATAACTCACAGATCTCAAAATATTTAAACGACTAAGTCAGTAACTCAAAGTACAAATGCAATAATATTTATCTCAATCTCACCTCAACTTTCATAGGCAATAGTTTTTCTTTATAAAAAAAATAACATTTGAATTAATAAAATCAAGAACAACACTTTTGAAACCTTCATCAAATTTTATTTTAAAATAAGTTAACTCACAATCTATGAATCAAAGTTAGAACTTTAGGTTTTTCTAAATATTTG
>JAQFXV010002314.1:0-10681 GCA_034694065.1 Camisia spinifer
CGTCAAAAATTTCGAAGACGTAATTTATGGATAGGCCTAAATTTTAACGGGCTTTATTTTTTTGCTCGCGTATGCGACCAATTCCTGTTATTATAAAATAGCAGATTTCTATTCTTATTTCTCTTTTTTTCATTTTATTTTTGTATTAATAAAAATATTACTTCAAAACAATAGTGAGATTTTTATTCTTCATTTCTATCCTATTATTCAAAATACAATATAAATTAAACCCCGAAAGAGCGGGACTAGAATTGTATCGTTTTATTTAAACTTCCGGTTACATAAAAATTGATTCCTTTTCTATTATCTAAACTCTCGAGTGATTTCCAATCGAAGCCTTTCTCTCGTAATACTTCTTCAGCTTTAGTTCTGCACAATTCAATGTTCTTTGATTTTTGTTTACTCAATACGTAAATAAATTCTGTAGAGTTTGAAAAAATCAAAGTTTACAATTGAATTGTAAATAAGTTACTTATAAAACAATTAAAAAACCTCCAGGAGATTCTCCATTTAGTTGAATACCACAGGAATAAACTACAGAACAAGTCTTGTAATCAGTGTAGAGAATCGCATATTGAGCTAAAACTTTATTATTATCATCTCCTAAAGTGAAATTTTAAAAATTTTAAATTTTTTCTTATAAATGAATAATTTATAAGTTGACTACTGATTAAAGTGATGTTGATTTGTCCCCAATTGAATGGTTTTCTACTTGAAATTCCACTTTCAAAAATAAATTGATTAGTTTGAGGCAAATAATGAGTGAAAAGCACTTGACATGTGCCTAATTTGTTATTACAACCGCTAAATTGATGCGATGCTTTCCATCTATCCGTTTGTGTGGACCATATCTCATACCAACGGCCCTGAAACTGATTTAAGAACTTATTAGTTTCAAATTAACACCATTTTCAAATTATAATTTCAACATTATTTATACCAAATTAAGATTCAAATTATCGATTCCCCAATTCTTAAAGTTTGGCGGACATCGAGCTATATTATTAATAGGCGGACAATCACTTTGGTTAACTTGATATAATTCTGCGGTTCGAAATTTAGGATCACGTTTAAAACCTCCGCCTTTTTGAGTCAGTTCTTCAAAATTGATTCCTCTTTTAGTTAAAAATTTGTTCAATAAAGGGAGACATCCGTCAGTATTATCACGATCACGACTTAAGGCCCAAATATACTCTTATTGATCATATTATTCAATATATACATAAATCTTTGAATTATTTTCTATATCTATTAATTATTACCTCCAGTTTCAGAGCAAAGATAACCGACTGCACAATCGTAGTAATCCGTATCCACTATAAACATATCAAAATTACCATTTTCTTTGAAATCTAAAAATATGTGTCCCTTCTCTTGCTTTTTATTCTTGAAACTAACGGAACCAACATATATGTCATCGTTTTCATCACTAATTATTTGATTGCAAATAAAATATTAATTTTATCACAGATTACTTTTTTCATTGATTTTCAGTAAGTTTCATTCAACGTATTATAATATTATTCTAAATTCTTTTAAAAACTCAAAAAAGGTTTTTAATTAAGAGACGAAAAGTGAATTATTCGATTATTTTGAGAAACATGAATTTTGTTTTGCTGAATGAGTTCAATATCATTATTATATGACAGGAATTATTGAATAGAGCTTTTGTGAAAAAAGTAATCATTGAAGTAATTCTCAAGTTTTTCAATTATTCCTATTTGAATGAACATTATTTTTAGAGGATTTCAAACATGTTTTTGTATTCTCACAGAATAATTAAAAGCAAATATGAAAATGAATTCTACTTCTAATGATTGCATATCTATACTATAGAAATAGATTACAATATTATTCACATTCTTATTCTCACAGTTCTATCGATAGAAATTATGTTATATTTTGTTGTTTATAAAAATTCAAAATTTTTGATAAGCTTTTTGAATACCCAGGAATTACTGTGTGATCGAATAGATCGCAATATCCATTTCCAGTATTTTGACAATTAGTGAAATCCAAAAATGAACAATTTCTGCCTTCAAATGTCTGCCACTGTTCGAACCAAATTCCTTGAAACTAATAATTTTTAAATTATTACAATGAATAGTTGATATGAATTAAGCATTACTTCATTATACCCTTTCGAGATCTAATGAATTGATTCCCCATTGATTATAATTTTGAGGACATTTGATCTCACTTTTCACATAATTGTAAAAGATATTCAATAATAATAATGATTTATAAAAAACGATTATTGATTTAAAGCACATAATTTAAATAGATATAAGAGCCACGTCTATGTCGATATAAAACATATTTGCATCGTTTTAAGTTATATTTTCTCAATTATTTATTAAATCATTTTTAGCCTTTATCAAAAACTTTATATAATTATTTGAAGTTAGTTTTTTGGACACCATTAAGTTATTTGAGTTAAAATTTACTTTTTGATCATACAATTCCATATATAAGGAAGTGGAGAATTAAGTAGGAGTTTAGGCCCGTCAACATTTCCGGAATCAACTTATAATTTTTGAGAATTGTATAGATAATCAGTTGATAAAATTCAAGTTAAGAGATTTTTTTGTTGTTGAAGAATTCTAAAAGATATTGTTTAACTTAAATAATTCTTTGAATATCAGAATAATCCAAATCCCAATTTTTATAAAAATTCATTTTTGATTAATTGACAAATACTTCAGTTCAAAATTTTTATTACAGTAATTATTAATCTACAAAATTTTTCAGACTTTTCTCATTGATAATTAAAAGTTATTATATCGCTATTTTTCGTTAACATTTTAAAATATAATACAATGAATCAAATTAAACAATAATTATTGTTAAATTTTTGTTTGGCATCACAACAATCAACAAACAATTACTTACTCTCACTAAAAATGCTTCATTTTTTTGATGACAGAATTATTTGACTTAAAAACATACTCAAAAACTGTACAGATTTGAATGATTTAATTATAACCACTAATAAAAACTTCATAATTGACTAAATTTTCAATAAAATTTTTGGAAATTTAATAGAACGAGCTTTTTTTCATTTCCTCATTTATTAATTATCAACTACTGTTATATTCAATTTTTTAAAAACACACTTTACATGTGTAATGGAATGATCGACAATAATAGTTTATTCAAAAAATATCTCAATTCCTTAACTTTTTTATATCTTATTTATCAGTTTCACTTCAGACTCAAATCCATTTTAAAGCTCAATTTCAAAATCGCATTTATAACGAGTTTCTTGAAAAAGGTGAGAATCGATTGGCGGCAATTTCTTTATAATATTATGCTCTTTAAGCAAATTTGCTTAAAATGATTTTGAATGAGAAGTGAGAATAATATTCAAATAACGGACAAATTTTATTTTATTAGACTTGAGTCTAAAGTCATCGATAACTTTAATGAACGAACTTCTAAACAATGATGTGATGAAAAATATGAGTTTCTGGAAATTTTTAGAATGATATCAAACTATGGTTTAGAGTGAATAAAAAATGAAAGTTATCCTGAAGTCTAATGTAGTTTAATATTGGTTTCAATGATAGCATATCACTGAACTAATCCATTCTCATTTGATCATCTTTTATGCAAAAGTGACACTTCATAAAAGTTTAAGGGCTTTTATTATATTTTTCAGTAAAACTGATTATAAATCTTTTCATATGATAAGTGCTTTCAATCAGTCTCATGAAAGTGAATGCTTTGAAACTCATGCATTCATAATGATAGGAAACCTCATATAATTTCAAACTAATCTGATTAATGAATTCACTTTCATTTCAATATGATATCAGCTGAAAATTTGAACTTTTCAAATATTTAATATTGAAGTTTTGAATTATTTGAAATAAAAGGCTTCGAGTTTTATTGATTGGCCATTTCTTCATACGCTATGAAATAATCTTTTGGACATTTATACTGATATACATCTCACGTATCTTTTACTGTTTCTATCGCTTTAATATACAGCCAAATCCTGTTCTAATAACGCATAAACTTAAAACTCATCTCTCGGGAAAACTTTATTTTAATTAATAATATATGATTTTATAAAATCAATACTAATTAATGTGATTTGAAAATTATAAAAGACTCGTCAATAATTAAATTAAACTCAAATAAGTTTATTTCAAGCTCTGATTCGAATGAGAAATAGAAGTATTTTTCTGCTAATGTTATCGATTTACTTCATTGAACTTTTGCTGAGCCATACTATGGCAACAATGCTTACATACTTAGATTGATCTCACCATCAGAGTCAGAGTCAGACTAAGCAAACACTACCATTTGCAGAGAGTCTTTTGCTTTCCTTCCTTTCAATCGCATCTCTCTCTCTCTCTCTCTCTCTCTCTCCCCGATACATAAAAATAGTGAAAAGAAACTAAGATCTAAAGACCAGTAGTGACTGAAAAGCGACATTTGTGAAGGATGTGTGACTAAAATACTTTTTTGAGATGCATTTATGCTTACGATGGCTTTAAATTACACATTATTCGGAAATACATGTTATTGAGATTGACTCTGTTTTTTCAACGTGTCATTTGCCTTATTCTTACTCGTCTACAAAACTTGATAAACTGTCAACTTTTTTGTGATATTTATAATATTATCTTGAGATGAACTTCATTTTAACAACAGTACAGAATGAAAGTAACACTATTTTACCCTATTTTGACCTCATTTTTTGAAAGTTCAAATATCAAAACATGAATTACTATTTTCTCTAACGTATACATAAGAACCTTAACACCGATTCTGTCATTACAAAGAATACAGAGTTTAGCTCACATTTAATGTCCATCAAAATCAGACATGAGTTGAAACAAAAAAGTAGACATTTTAGTAATACTTGAGAAAGTACTGTATAATAGTAGTAACGAAAAGAATGAATAGAGAGAAAAACATATAATGAGATCCACTTTCGCTTTTCTTTTAGAGTTTGCATTAGTATTAATGCCATATTGAGTAACAGTAAAGTGACGATTAAGCAAAAACATGCACTTCTTTTCTCATTATTTTCTTTCCAACCTTTTACCCAAAAACAGATTCTAATTAAATGCTTAAATCTTTTCATGACTGCTGACAATGCTATTAAAATCTCTTCAATAGTAATGATCAATATTTGCATTTCTATAAATATCGATGATATAAACCTGACTGAGAGTAACAGTTATGTTAACTTCTTATAAATTTTTCTATTTTCCTATTCTTCGATTGAGAAAATTTTGGATTAGAAAAAGTTGACATTTATGTCAGCGAAACAGAGAAATCAATACTAAAAAAATCGATGATAAAGACGAGTAGTTTCTGTTCATTCGATGATTTACATTATATATTACACTGTTATCCAAATGATGTCTCCTTTTCCTCCTTAACTATTGGACTATGAATTAGTTTCTGTTGTTCTGTTATTTATTATATTCAAAAGTCTTGCATATCTTCACGGAAGAGATAAGTTGTCCAATAGACTAAATTGAAGAGCGCGAACATTAATGGGAAGAATATTCTTGAGATGACGTCAATTCGTTTTGATCGAGTCGGAAATTTTGAGAGCCATCGTTTGCACCAATTTTTCTTAGGCAGTGACACATGTATTTCACACGCTCTTAACTTTTCTCCGTGAGGGTCGCCGTGATGTCGAACTAGAGGTCTCTATTTTAGGAACAAAAATCAAAATTTGATGATTAAGGATCAGTAATTCTTTCTCATTAAGCTATAGTTTGCTGAGAACTTATATCGGAAATCAGTAAATAACTCATTAGGCTTTGATTAATCACTTGACTCTTATTTGACTTAAGAATTGTATAGAATATATAGATTTTTGAAATCAAAACAGAATGTTCTGATGTAATAATACTCTAATTCAAAATGTAATGATCCTTTATGTTAAATTGAAAGCAATATATTTGTATTCAAAGTTATGAAGTTAATAAAAACCAAAATTTGAAAAATGATATCATTCAATGTAATGCTTATTTGAATTGAACTAAAAATAAACTCGAATTGTTCATGAATTTGATACTTATTTGACTACTTTTTCTGAGCGAATACTTATTGATTAGGCATAATGTGGTGCTAAAAATATCTCGATCTTTATTAGGTTTCAGAATCTGAATGCACTAAAAGCTTGATTCAAGTTCTTATTATCGATGGACTCTTTAAACAAAGAATGCACTGAAAAGTTCATAAACCAATACATATACAAAAAATGAAAAATGACAAAAGCAGTAGAAAAAGTGAAATCCATGGAAATAACATGTATTGGTCAATATTGACTATAGAACTAATACTTCTGTTATATATCAATACATTTTGCTGATAACATATTGTAAGATGTATTGACATTCGCCTCAAGGCATTCAAGAAAAGAAGTTATTTTTCTACTCAATTCTAACTCCGACTTAAATCGATTCCTCTTTCTCTCTTTGTATAGCTGCCAAAGTCAGTAGTTTTTGCACTTTTTTCATACTCTTCTGAATTTCCCGCTTTTTCAAAAGAAATAGTCACTCATTTTTAGCGACAGTTTTCGAATTCTACTTATTTTTACGCAAAAATAGTTTAAGCGAAAAATTTGCGTCTCATTCAAAATGCTTTTAAAACAAACGAAAATAAAATAAATAAAAGCTCTGAAATCGTATAACTATAACAAATCTTTTTATGCATCACTAAACAGTCTTTTGTTGTTAGCCATAAAATGTAAATAAAATGCTTAGCATTTCTCCAATCGATTATTATGTGAATATAATAGTTCCTATACTTTCGAGGAAGAATATTTTGCTCTTACAATTTGAATATTTACAATCGTAGAACTCAAGGCACAGCAGTTTCATTCAATTTTAGATTGTATTAAATAGAAGTTTTTCTATATTAAAAATACTTTATCATTCTTTCTCATTGTATTCATTTTAATGAATATTTTCCTTCAAGTCTTCATTAAAATCAGAATCTATTCTTAATGACAAAAGAGATTCTCAATCTCTTAATAACTTTAGGGTTTATGAATAATAGTGAATTTTGTGAAAATTTGATGAATTTTCATAAGTTCATTAGAAATAATGAACTTAATTTATTTTATAAAATGAGGCTAAACTTCGTGTATTTAATCGATTCAAATCAATTTTTTCATATTCTTTGATCAAAATTTTGAAGAAACATAAAATGTTATAATCTATATAATTATTTGTAAACTTCATTAACTATCCAATAGATTCAATACTAACATAAACTAAATTAAATAAAAAGTAGCAGAAGTTGATTATGCAATAGATCAGAAAATTCCGCGAAGTTCTAAAAATTTGAAAGAACTCATGATTCTCTCAAACATACATTGATATGAGTGAGCATTTTAAAAACTTATAAATTGCTTATATAGTTAGTTGAGAGATGAAAAGGTCTAACAATTTTTCTGAAAACTTCTATGCTCTGCATAACTTGATTCAACGCAATTTTATTTTATGAAATATGTCTATTCATAAGTCATATTAACAACTATTACTACTGATATAGATCTTATTTAAAGCAGTACTTACTGTTAATAAAAGTGTCCATTTTTTCTCATTTTTAATATATAAAATAATGTGTTTGCATAAATCCTTGTCTTTGTTTTTCATGAAAACTTTCAAATAAACTTATATAACATAATGTCTTATCAGAAAATGTGATTTAAATATTTAATCATTTTTAATTTGAAGTCATTTATTATTAAGCAATGAGTTGACAGCTTAGAGATATGAGTTATTACTCAATTTCAAATGAGCTGATAATAAAATTACATAAATTCTTAGAAATTAAAAGCTTTGCTTTTGTTTCCCTAATTGAAAACATGATTAAATTTGATGAATAATATTTAATTACTATTCAGGTTATTGAAAGTTGTGATTATAATTTAGTTTTCGAGAGGAAATATAGCCCAATACTAGTAAATAAATTGGTTTAATCCGATTTTTCTTTGAATTTGAAAAACCATCGGAAGATAAGTATCGTTTAGCGAAATGTGAGTCTTGAAGTTAGTATAACTCAAAAGTAGAATCGGATGTATCCTATGCTTGTATTATGAAGTAAAAGAAAGTGAATAATTGGTGACATACCATTGCAAAAGCAGTTGAACCACCATCCTCGATATGATCGGAATCAATGGCAGAGTGTTCAATATCCCACTTTCTTTGTGCAGCAAAGGCTGCGTGTTGTTGTTTGAGTGCTGCCCTGTGAGCGTCACTTCGAGACGCATAATTGACAAGTGCAAACTCAAGAAGAGCTCCGAATACGAATGTTAAGCAAACACCAGTCCAAACATCAATCGCTTTTGTGTAACTCACTGGTGGAAGGGAAGAATTTATACCTGATATCTGTGTGGCCATTGTTAACAGTGTCGTCACACCAAGCGATACACGAGCGGGTATGGCGTTTGGGTCTAACCAAAAAGAGACCCAACTCACTATTACTAACATACAACAGGGTATGTATATCTGTATTAAATAATAGCTGAATTCACGCTTGAATTGAAGGTCTACTTTCAAACAACTGTATTCGCCTGTCAATTAATTTTAACACAATTAAATACTTTTAATAAATTAAGTGCTTCTTTACCTCAACTTAAAAAACTTCATAATCCAAAGAAAGTATTCAGATATAAATACTAATTTTTAATATCTTTATTGTCTCAAAATTCGTTCGAAATAAAACTCAACTTCAAAAGTGCACAAAAATAGATGGTACTTATCATTATTTAATCGTAAAGTCAAGTAATTATAGTATAAATAATACTAAAACCCTTAAAAACATTGATTTTTGACTTAAAATTATATTTCAACTATAGAAATATTCAGTTAATGGTCTTAACTTTAATCCAATTCTTTCACATTTCAAAGTTAATGATAAAGTTATTGATGGGATCACAAGAATCTTCGATATCTATTATGTAATAAACATTATTCGTATGCTTTGTTCGAAAACTATAAGAAACCTCCAAAGCATCTATTGTTTCGTTAACATTATTGACTAAATAATTATTTTCTCGATTGAATACTTTGATAAACAAGTGATCGAGTTTTGTTGATTCAATTATTCTAATGATACCATTTTGAGTGATTCGAAACGAGTTAAGAACTAAACTGTTAAGTTTAGTCAATTGACTCAATTGAGTCAATCCGTCGTCATTACTATAAGGCTCGTATTCAACGAAGATTGAGTGTGGTTTATGACAGCGAGTCATAAATTTTATATCTTTCAGTTGTGGACATCCTTTAACTAAAGCCATAACCGATTCTCTGTCACAATCAAAACTATAGTCATATAATATAATATGCAATGTGTGTAAGTTTGATAAGTTTGTAATGAGATTAAGTGTATTTCTACTATCTTTTGGATAGAATGAAAACTTAAGTATTTGTAAATTAACCAAAGTTTGCGACAGAAGCTTAATATCATTATTTGTCAAATCCTTAATGAGAAAATCGTGTAATGCTATTAATTTCAAGTTAATGAAGTTTCCGTTTATGATAGCATTTATTATATTTCTGTTTCGATTGTATTCGACATATTTGACAGATATTTCTAATTATTGAGTTCGTTATAAGAATGCTTAGTATATGAATAATGTATCAAATTTTGAAGTTTCAAATATTTGAAACTTCTGAAACGAGTCAAGATTCTGAGTTTACTGCCAGAAAACTGACAAATTGAAAGACTTAAATGTGTAATATTAGGACATTTTGACACAAGTTGTTTTAGTTCTTTAATAGTTATATTGTAATCATTCAAATAAAGTTGTTTTATAAGAGGGCAATAGTTAGTTATCAATTCAATTAGAATATTATTATCAAAATTTTTCTTTTTATACTTAAGTGAAACCAAATTTGGCATTTTTGGTATAATTCATCTTAAGATTTGTTGGTTTCTGTTCATAACGTTATAAACTTCGTATTTTCCTTGTAATGCATTTTTATCATAATAATAATAATTCGCATCAAAATCTAAATTTGACTCAAATGTTGAGATGTATTCATTGAAGTCCAGTTTATTTGGAAGTCTGTCACGAACTACAACTTTATCATCGAATATAAAACGCTTTTTGAAACTAAATACTGGTCGATATATTGATACCATTGATAGCAAACACTTCTGCAGCTCAACAATTCTCTAATATTAAGTCCATCGAAAATGTGTTTTAAACAATCAAAGTTTAATTTATCATATCATTTAATTAAAGTTTAGTTTATCAAAGTTTAATTCATTTATATGTTTGGATAATGACATTTTGATTTATTAAATTTTTAAATACTCAAAATAATAAGAGTAATGTCAGTCATATGCAGATAACTTTCATGAGTTTATTAAGTGATGTTAAACTTCAATCAAAGGGATTAAAGATGAGTTTATAGAAGTTATCAATATTAGGACACAATAATTTTGAAAACAACAAAATTTGAAACCTAATTAAACACAATTTTATATTCATTTGAAGCTTAAATCAATTATTGACTAGATTTGGTATAAATTTTGCAAAATATTTTCTAGAACTAGGACTAAAAGAATTAACTGCAAGGTTTATACCTAACACCTGTTCATGCATTTATTTCAACTACAGTTAAACCTCCGTAAGTTGAACACAAACGGGACCAGAGATAATGTTCAAGTTAGAGATGTGTTCAACATGAAG
>JAQFXV010002315.1:0-10676 GCA_034694065.1 Camisia spinifer
TGAAGAGCATAGGCTCAGGCTGAGCCTAGGCTCTAGGCTCGGCTCAAAGACCTTTTTGAGCCTACAGGCTCAGGCTCTGAAGTTTTTGAGCCTAGGCTCATCAGCCTCCAGGCTCAGGCTGATGAGCCTAAAAATTTCTCATGAGATTGAGTTGTGTTGCTTTCAAGGTTTTTAAATACAGTAACAATGTACAAAACAATTGAATTAAGCATTTGCATCTCTTTTGTTAAACCAAACTCGCAGTGTATGGAATTACTTCATGTGGATATATGATTTTATCCTTATATTGAATCATTAGAATAGGCTCGGTCAGGCTAGCCTAGGCTCTAGGCTCGGCTCAAAGCCTTTTTCGAGCCTACAGGCTTAGGCTCAGGCTCAGACATTGAGTATTTCGAGCCTAGGCTCGCCAGGCTCAGGCTCAGGCTCTAGATTTCTGAGCCTATGCTCTTCATTAATTATTAATGTTTGTCAATCGCTTCCACATAATATATATATTATGTGAAGTTTAGATAATGAAGAAATTACTTCGAAGCAATGCAACTTTTAGAACCTAATATATTAAATTTTCGTTGTATGAATTCCTTTCCAATTATGAAAAAGTTAAAATGAAAATTCCAAATCAATAGCTTGAGGCAAAGTTCATAAACTCGATTTCAAATTGAAATTAAAAAAGAATAGTATTTTACTTAACTAATAAATAGCTTATTGTTTATTTTTAAATAGAGATATTTTGACTTCATGAAATAAGCTAAAAATAAAGTTAATTTTTTCGAAGAAAAATCTGATGTATCATAAATCTTTCTCATTTTCAAGGGTAAGATGTTATGAAACATTTTGTTTAAAAGAGCATTATTTTTGTTCTAATCACATTCAATAAAATATAAATATATAAAATTTGTTCAAAAATCCCCATTTTTCCTTAACTATCCTATGTTTCAAAACTAATGAAGCTTTTATTATTACTGCCAAACTTGTCAAAAAAACAATTCATGAGAAGACTTAAGTAAAGAAAAGCTGCATCTACTCTTAAGCGGAGAAAAAATTGCAATAAATAACGAAATTGACAAACTCCTTGACATAAAAAGCAACATAAAAATATGTCCAAAAATATGAGCTAATATTTTTCAATGAACTAACATGAGAGCACGAACCTTTTCCCACTGCGGTCATTCTTACTAATGACTTACACAACTTTTGGAGTTTAACATGATTGATAGCACAATGAATTTCAATAAAAGTTGCAAGCATTAAATCACATCTTGGAAGGACATTTTTACGATGTAACCTAACCTAACTGATTCTAATTTAGAAGAAGCCTTCTAAAAGTGATTGATAATCTTAATTAAGAAAATCGTTGCTCACTTAAACTTCGAGTTACCTAAAATTATAAGTTTTTTATTTATTCATTACTAGTGATGGACACGCTCATGCTCAAGATCATGGTAATTTCGGCTCGATCCTCACACTACGGCTTGTTAAAACTTTGATGCTGTATAATTATAATTATTTGGAGGTTTTTCATATGACATTTTTTGAAAAGGAATCTTAGCTATCATTGCCTATACATTAGCATGAAATGTGTGAAATTGGTTTAGTCATAATTCAAAAATGCTATAAAACGAGTAATAAATGAGAAATTTTGATTTCAATGTTGAATTCAATGTCTATTAATTGATTTTCAGATGACTTATAAGATCAAAAAAGTATAATTTAATTAAAGCAAAGATTTAAATACAAAATAAGAGTAAAGTTAAAAAAAACCTTAGCATTGAGTCTAAATTAAGTTTTTTACATTGAAATTATTATTTTTGACAAATAAAAAACTCGAGAGAAAAATACATTGTTTTTAAATACAATATTTCATCAAATAATAATATAAGATAAACTTTAAATAATAAACATTGAATGCAAATAAGATACAATCGATCCATTTTATAGAAATGTATCAAAAAGTTGTTTATTTTACAGTATAATTATTGGAAAAGTTTATTTTTTAACTCTTTTGGTTTTAGGTTCAAGATTGTTATCAAATCTTATCAATTCTTATTATCAACAATAATATTTTCATATTCAGGTTCAAGTATTCAACTCTTTAAGTTTGAACTAATGAACAATTGAAGTCTCATTAGTTCATTGATAGATAAAAAGATATTATTAGAAATTAGTCTATACTATTGGCCCTCATTTATTAAGATTCTTTTTTAAAAAATATGTCATATACTGTAATGCAATTCGGAACTGAATAACAAAATATTTCAAAATGTAAAAAAATTGGGAAGTTAGATGAATCTGAATATAAGCCCCGATCTAATTATAAAATTATGAGTGATTTTAGTTTTAAAATAATATTTAAAACTGTATTTTGTTCAATTTTTACCTTAATGCGTTTGCTAGCGTTATGAGTTCATGAGAGTAAGCTCTCGATCAAGATCGAAGAGATTCTGGCTTTCAGCACTCGCATTCTTATTTATTAGAAGTTCTTACTCTTAATCAATGTGTTTTACAATTTTTGAACAAAAAAAGTGATTCGAGTAAGTTTTGTTATTCGAGTATGCTTATTTATGAGTGAGAAATGACTTGAATGCGATAATAGTACTATTATTCGACTTCTATGTTGAATTGGTTTTAGCTTCCTGAATACCAATGACTAACGTTTGCCACTTTATCACAAAGTTTAGGAAGCGAAAACAACTTTAACACGATTCAGGCAGAAAATGTGGCGGTCGTAAAACACTGCAAATTGTCTTTTGTAAATAAGGCGAGCGTATTTAAAGAGATAAAATTCAATAAAACAATTGAGATCAACCTATCTGTGAAAGAATAAGTGTTCAATAATATGATCGATAGTATCATTTATGTTTGTACGACACGTTTTATATAGTGCGTGGGTAAATTATAGTTTTATTGTAGCTTAAAAAAATTTGACTCATGATTTCATATAAATTTTAGAAATAATTTATCTTGAATCAAATTCTAGTGCATAAACTCGATTTTAATATTAAAATCATTTTAATGAATTATTAAATTCATTGTCATAAAAATGAATGAAATTAGCGATAAATTTTGTTTGAAATTATCGAAAATTGTCGACGCTCGAAATTTTCTTTTCTCAAAAGAAATGACCACTTTTCTTATTACATCTAAATCTTCAGAAGTTTCTATAGTATTTGCGCTCTTACAATTAGTCATTCTTAAAAAACAAAATGCAAATAGTACTTTCAGTTAAATGAGCATAACTTCGAGTTTTTTCAATTAAAAAACGGTGGTCACTAAATGAACAGCAAATGAACAGCAAAAGAACAGCATACTTCTTCTCTCTCATATGAAGACTCCTAACTGAGCAGAGATGAGCTCAAAGCTGATTATTCACACCGCTCTAATAAAGTCTCGAGCGCCGTTTTGAGTCCGAGATTTGATAATTTTCTAAGCACGAGCATGAAAAGACAATTAAACAGCAAATGGCTGTTCTTTTGCTGTTCATTTGCTGTTCATTTAGTATGTGTCTAAATAAACAGCAAATTGCTGTTTATTTCACTTTTTATTCTCGTGTTCAAAAAAATTATCAATATTCGGACTCGAAACAGTGCTCGGGATCTTTCACAGAACAATTGAATACACAAGATTGGCTCAACTCTTTTGCTTAAATTTTATTTAGAAGTATCTAAATGAGAGAGTTAAGCATTTTGCTGTTCATTTGCTTTAGATACCAACTAAAAACAATTTTATTAAAATTTACCCGCTTGTTACAGAAAATGATTCATAATTTACATAGCTGCCTTATAATACAATAATAAACTCAATAAATTATGCGTAATTTTAAATATTTACTACGATTCAAATGGAAATCCATATTCCTTTTTACTTGAAACAGGCAATTTATTTTCAAATACTGTATAATTCGAAATTCCTGTTTATTAATCATTTTGAAAGCTGATTCATCTCTTATTCAATTGAAAAACAAAACCATAAATGAACAGATGATTTATATACTAGTATTTCACAAGATAGTGTTAACTCATATTGGAAAAAGCGTGGACTCAACTCATTTTTGAGGAATATTTGTTAAATTCTTACGTTAGAAGATTTTTGTGATTCAAGCTGAATTCAATACTTTCTCTGCTTATGAACATTAATTCTTTCAACATTTCTCTTATTATTGTGTTGATAAAACTAATCGGATTTCAAGAGTTCGAGTCTCATCTGGAGTTTGAAAAATGATGTTGGCACTTCATTGAAGTGAATTTCTATCACATTACATGACATTTATTACATTACACTCGAGGCTGAATATTTCAATCTTGATATTACAGATAAATGTCATCACATATAAAAAGTATTAAACCAATGAATACAAACTTTTATTTTTGGTAAAGAGAATTTTATATCTTTAATAGCATAAAAGTGAAGAAATTTTTTGATAAAATATCTATGAAATCGTTGGGATAAACCAATAATGTATTTTATGCACTGATTTCTAGAAGTAAAAAATTAATTTTTCATTTCAACGATTCGCATCATAAGAGGAAAATCATGTTTACTCTATAAGTAAGTTAAATTTTAAAATAAAGGTATAGAAGGACTCAATTGAAAGGGGTGACAAAACTCATCGTTTTCATAAGAGAATATATTCTTAAATTAAAACTTTTTTAATCCTTTCAAATTTTTATCAAAAATTGCATTTAAAACAGAAAATTTTTGCAGAATTCTTGGGGAGCAGGTCTGGTTTTGGTATTTAAAGGTAAAGTCTGAAATCTAGCCTAACCCTTCTTGCTTATATATTCTGTAAAAACAAAGAATGGCAACAAATATTCATTAGATTTTATGTTAAACCATTATGTCTATCGAACGTAAGTTAATTCAACTTAATAGTTTTTTCTACCAGAATAATCTCATGAATTTATTATTATGAATATAAAACAATGGTCGATGCAGAATTTCTTAGCTTTGAATCAGCGTTTTGAGAACAATCATATTCCAACTAAGAAATATTGTTTAAACTCTCAAGTTTTCTCTCATTCAAAACTTGTATGTTACTCATGCTTAGATCAATGTAATCAATAAGAAAAAATGATTCTGGTCACGTTCTTTTCCAGAATTCAGTATATGGAATTACGCCTTTAGTATTATGTTTGGTACAATTACATATTAAAATAAATTTTCAAACTTGATTATGGGGGAAAAGATTCAATGCCAGCGAATTATTTTCAAAAAATTCTGAATTTAGTTTAAATTTTCGTAAAAGTTTAAGCTGGTCTTGTCAACCATAACTAATTTATTGGTTAACTTTTGTTAGACATGCTTTTCGAAAATGGTGAATTAATCTACAGTTTTCCACAAGTAATCTCCAGTTTTTTAGATATTTTTCTAAAATAAACTGCTTGGTCTTCCCTTCGAAATTTTGCTTCAGTTTTGAGTTTGAAGAAATCTGGCAACCGTAAGTGCAACCTACATATTTAATCCAATCACAATAAGAGTAGTCAAGATCGGTGAACCTTTAAGTTTGAGATCTGATCTATTTTTTTCTTCATTTTTTTATACATAAAATAAAACAATTTTGAAGGATTATTTTAAAACCATAATTAATGTCTGTGAACTTGACACAATAGTGACAAGTTTTGAACGAGTTTGATACCGTTCTTTTGAACATTCTAAAAATGCCTACAAAATGTTTTTTATCATATTTCAGATTTATTGATTGATCAAAATTCTATTTTGATCTGGTAAGGGAAAGATTTTTTTAAAGATACATTATGACACTCTATTTTCAAATATTGCAAAACAGCTCTAAGTGATGTTTTTGATATGTTGAAAGAATGAGCTTTTCAAAATTCAATCGAAGATATTTTGAGTATAAAAGTTATTTTTATCATAGCAAGCAATCTGCTTATATTCAACAATGTTACTTAATATAGGTTAGAATATGTCAAATTCATGTTATTGCATTTGTTCAAATTAAATTATTCTGAGACACTTGACATGAGTGTAATTGTTTTATGCGTTGCAACTGACAAGAATTTAAATGTTTAATAAATTCAAGCAATGGGAAATGCATGAATTGAAAGAAATTCATTATTTAATAGAAAAGTAAGAATTAATGAGACATAAAATGGAAAAGGCATTCAAATTATTTTCAATCGAAGTTTTTAGCACTTAATTCACAAAAAGCATTTATCTTGAAAATTTTAAAGACATGATATCTTATCTATAAAATGTTTAACAGTTAAACAGTTACACAGTTTTATTTGTTAAACAGTTACTGAAGTGATTTTGAGAAACAAAAATACAGTGCTTGTCCTCTTCGCTTTATTCAGAATTTTCCAATATTTGACCATTTTCTTCTAAAATTTTGAGAATTCTGAAAGATTAATCTACCTTGAAAATTGAGCTTGTTCAAGTCGGAAATTCTTTCATGATAAATCTCAACCGTGAAATTTGCAATCGAACAAAATTTTTAAAAATTTATCTTTTGTCTTTTATGAAAAACTGTCTCATATTTTCTCAATTCTAGCGCCTGTACCATATTTTAAGCATGAAAACTTGCTATCAATTCTAAACAACAATTTATAAAATCAAAAACGAAAAATACGTCAGATTAGCAGATTTCCAACACAATCGATAAGTGATTTAGAAAATAATCTGACTTTAGCGGCAATCAGTATTGTTGGGGAAATATATTGTCATCATTTCTGATGATTAGATTAAAATGAAATATTTCAATACTTTGACTTTTTTACATTTTCTATTCATCTTTTCTTTCAAATGATTCCAAAAAAAAAAATTTCACTTTAAGAATGAAATGCATATGATATTAAGCTCAGTTTTCACAAACTTCTGTTACTTTCTCTAAGCTTTTATGTGGTGTTCGCTATCTTTTCTTAACACACATACATGTGATGGTTACAACATCATTAGTGGTATAGTGTCTTCTTTAGGCGAAAATTATGCATTTGAGCTTTTCTTAGTGAAAATATATATTATTATCACCCAATTTTCCGTAAAATTGAAATGTTTTCTGAATCGATTTTTTGAAAAGAGCTAAAACAACATTTTATAGATAATATTGTGTTTATTTTTCTGAATTTAATAGCGATGAAACTAATTTATTCATTCAAAGTGAAACTTTTAGATTCACTCTTTTCATCTCTGACAAATATTGATAATATTTCCAAGTTTTTTTTCGAAAAAGCATATAGATGAACTTTTAAAGCGTCTGAGTACTTTCCACATAGCAATTTAAAATGAACAATACTTCCAAAATTAAAATAAATTAGAATTAATTGTAGTGGTACATTACTTTTATTTCGGGTAAAATTTCAATTTATAAAATTTTTTTATCTGGCCGGAAAAGGCTAATTTAGCTTTTACTACCAACCATAATCAAAATGGTTGAATCTTATGGGTTATACAGTTAGTAACTGAAAAAATACTTTGAGCTCCTATTCATCAAACTAAATTAATTTAAAAATATTAACTTTACCAAAAGTGAGTATGCGAAGTTGAAATTAGCTTTAATAGTGATAATTAATCGATTAGTCGATTTAAAAACTAAATATTTTTACTAATGAATTTTATTTACTAATTGATTTTGTAACAAATACTTCATTAAATTTTCTCAAAATTTACTTATCAAAAATTTATTTCTATTTTGTGTTCTAATAAAAGACAAAATTACATTGATGCTAAATATTTTCTCCTTAATAAAGAAACTAAATCATACAATTCGAAACAGGCTAATAGAAAACACATTCAAAGACTTTCTCACAAAGTGTTATTAAAAGTGTTGCATTTTCCAGATTCTTTGAATTAGTTTCAATTAAATTCCTGAATTGAACTGCATTTATATATCTCTTACTGCCTAACGAAGAAAAAGTTTCTCATGAAATTCTATGCTCTGGTTTTCATTTGAAAATAATTTAATCAAAAACAGAATATGAGACAGAATTAATTTAATTTAAAAGCAATTTTTCAATTGGATAATTATAGAAATAGCCCAAAAAATCTTATACTTATCATTAGTTACGGTCGAAAGAACTCATGTATAGCAATATAAAATTTTAATATTAATGCTACGCAGTATGCAGGAAATTTTTCTACTTTCTATTCTAATCTTCGTCTCACTTATAAACATTCGATGAGAGCTATAGGTCTGAAAACAATTCTATCTGTATTTATGTGTTTTTTATGTGGAAAAATGATCGTTTCTATTATATTCAATTACAAGTAGTTATGAATCCTGTTTGGTATGCGTGCAAAGTCGAGATCATTCTTAACAACAGATTCAATATAAACATATGCCATAAACATATGACATGTACTCTGCCATCGCTTGAAACGTTTCGACTGATACGTGGCTTAGGATTTCTTTATAATGCCATAGTTATCATCTCTTTCAGCAGTCATATAATTGTTATTTTTGTCTTTTATTATGGCAAGAAATCTTTGTGAGAGCTGAAAATATTTCTGATCTATTTATCACTTTCTAATGTTTGCATATCATTGTGTTCAATACTGATCACTCTGTCAATTAGCTTCATTCGCAACTATAGTGGCTTTATGTGTTTCTGTTTACACACTTGTAGTTATTGGAATTGACAGGTGATACAAAACTAATTACTTAATAAATACTCAGGAAAATATCTATTTATACCATATCTTTCTAATCGGATGAGTTTTAGGCCTACCTACTAGCTTTCAAAATATTCAAACACTGCCCCACCCATACATAAGCAAAGTACTAGATAGGTTAAGTTTCAGACTCCACATTGGAAGCTCAAATTACTGACACACTCAGGATACTTGGGAAAATTCTCTGTTTCAGTATAATTTTTAACAAAAATTCAAGATAAGTCAAAAACTTCCTAAAGATTTTCCAGGTAATTAAACATCTCAGGTAACCTCAAAAAGTATTCTTTTGAAGTTACAAAATATTTAAAAAATCTTAAAAGAAATTTCAACTTTAAGAATATTAATCAAGTCATTCGGTTATCTCATCGTGAGATATGCATTGTCTAACTTTTATCAATGAAACTATTTTATTGTTTTTATATCGTTGAATTTGAAGTTCAAAATAATATTGAAATTGTTTCAATAATTATTCAGAAGTTTAAACTAACTTTTGGTTGAGTCATAAATATTTTAAGTTTTTATCGCTCAAAAAGTTTATGACTAATGCAAAAACTCTTTCATCTATTAAGTTTGGTCTTTTTAATTATGATAACAATTGTGGGTATTGAACGCTCTCATTATAATTACAAGTCAGATTTCATTATTTCCAAGGGTGCTTGTTCATGTATTAACACACCTAGAGCTTCTACCTTAGACAGTTCCCGGGTACATATTTTGATTATACTCTGTATAAATGTGAAAAATCGCTTTTCATTGAATTCCTCATAAATATAATAAATCGTATATTTGAAAATCTAATAATAAACTTATGAATAAAACGTTTCACATAAATTATTATTTTATGCTGCATACAGTATTACATTTTATTTTATATTAAATTATGTAACATAAGAATGAGATTAGCTTCAGATTCTTTAACTGTAAGAAAGAGATTCATGATAGAGATGATTGAGTTAAGTTTTGAAATTGAGTAACACATAACTGAATACCACCATAATTTTCTTCACTGATTCATACATTTTATGAAATATATTCTAATTAGTAAAATCAAATTTCTAATGATAAAGAAAGCCGATTATAATAAAAAAAATGAGTCAAATCAGAAATAAGTCATTATTTATTTGTAAACTCATATTTCATTGAAAATTCATATATGCAATACTATTTTTATGAATAAATTCCATTATTTGATAAGATTTTATATGTGAATAAAGTCATATATCAGTTTTTGCGACGATTTTTCATAAAAATTATGAATTTTTGATGAACTATGATAAAACATAGATTTAATTTTGAGCATTGTAACCCTTATTCAAATTTTTTATTCATTTTTTATGAATATTATGGTAACTAAAGCTGGTTGGCCGGCTAGACACCCCTTTAAAATTCCCCTTTCCTATGTATGTAAAAGAGTATCGAAGATACCAAAAGAAGATTATATTCAAAAAGATAATGAAAGACCTATTGATTCATTATGTGCTGACATAAATGAATGTTAATCTGCACTTGATATCCTTTTTGAGAAAGGAGTATCAAATCATGTATGATTTAACAGAAAACTGATTCAGAAAAATACGCAATTAATAAAAATAGTGATGGGTCTTATTAGCTATTTTGTAATCTCTTTCTATTTTATCGTTAGTGCAGAAAAAAATTTACAGTAATCACTTTTTGATTAGAATTTTTCGTATACGTCAGTTTTCAATTGTTCTTTGATAATTTTTCTTGCATTGAAGCGATTCTGTAGTAGGTTCGACAAAAGGTTATGAGATCATAAGTCCTCTCATAAGATTCTCATAAAAATTTTGTGTTCTACAAAAGTCTCATAACTATATAGAGTCTCATAACTAGTCTCATATACTTATGAGAAAAAAATGCTCTCATAAACCCTTATGAGGCCCAAAATTAAATGATATTTCAATTCAATAAATGATTTTAAAATGAATAAAAAGTTTTCAAATGCTATTTAATTTCATTTCTCTTACTTTTAATCACAATATTTTTTATAGAAAACTTGAAATTTGATATTTTTGAACTTTTGGAAAAAAATA
>JAQFXV010002316.1:0-10665 GCA_034694065.1 Camisia spinifer
TTCAATCTGTTAAAGAAAATGGATTTGTTTTACTTATAATTCATTCAAAATACACGACTCCTCAAAAATTTTTGCATGAAATGTGTTTATCAAAAAACTTGAATTCAATTTGTGTGGAGAAATTGGTTTCAATTTGCGAAAACATAGGGTTTAAAACAGTGAGCGTTAAAAGCGATTCAATTTCTTTCCAAACAATACTTCTGAGAAAACCTATGAAAATATTGGCTAAAAAACAAACAGTTATTGAAGTGAAAAATGGATTTTTTGATGAATGGATAGAATTACTAAAATCGGAGATTAATAAACATAAAAATAAGCCGATCGGTGAAAATATATGGCTTTCTGGGAAAGATTCAAATCTTAATGGAATTTTAGGATTAATAAATTGTTTGCGCAAAGAGTCGGGCGGAGAAAGAATTAGATGTTTGTTTGATATGGACTATAGTTTTCCTGAAACTATAGATTTAAGTGAAGATCCTTTCAAATCATTGGTTGACACGGATTTGATTTTTAACATTCACTCAAACGGAAAATGGGGTACTTTTCGACACTTAAGACTCACTGAAAACTTATTGAATCCTATCGTGAAGAGTAAACATTCTTATGTTAATTGTCTGAAACGCGGAGACATTAATACTTTGCGATGGTTTGAATCACCAAACGATCAATACCTGGAAACATATGAGAATAAACAGAATCAAGTTTTGATTCATGTATATTACGCGACCATTAATGACAAAGATGTGGATTATGTTAACAACAGTACAATAATTGATCCAAAATTCGCAAAACATGAATGTCTTATTGGACAGGAATTCTCTGGATTACAAAAAGATAACAGGAATCGTGTAATGGGTATTAGATTTTGCGCATCTATTTCTACAGATTTGATCACAGATTCTGATTTGGTATACAAAATACCGGACAACTGGTCATTAACCGAAGCGGCAACAGTTCCATTATCTTATTTTACATGTTATTACTCTCTTATAATAAGATGTGATTTACAAGAAAATCAAACAGTTTTGATCACATCAGCCGATAGTTGTTTAGGTCAGGCGGCGATCGCTATCAGTTTAGATAAAAATTGTAAAGTTATAGGACTTGTTGAGAATGACACTCAAATTGATTTATTGAACAATAAGTTTAGAGAGCAGATTAATACAGATTTTATATTCATTTCCAACAGAATTGCATTTAAAAATAAAGTCTTGATTCAAACTAATGGTCGTGGAGTTGATATTGTATTCAATACTGGGAAAGGAGTTTCATTCGATTCAAGTTTACAATGTCTGAAAAATGGCGGACAATTTATTGATCTTTATAAACAGCATATTTTGGATAATAATAGTCTTCCAATGATTGTAATGCGAAAAAATATTTCTTATAATGCTATAGATATTGATTACATATTGAGATATTTGGCATTTGGAGAAAAACCTAATCCTTTGTGGAATATTGAGGTCAAGAAAATACAAGAATTGATGAATTCTGGTTTGAGTAAAGGTGTAATTAAACCATATTTACCTTCAATTTATGGACGAGAACAGATTGAAGAAGCATTTCGTTCTCAACCTTTGATTGAAAATTGTTTAACAAAAATAGTTATTCAAATTCGCGATGAATTTGTTGAGCATAAGAATGAGTTAACAGTATTGTCTTCACCGAGAATTTGGTTCAATCCTAAGAAGGTTTATATAATAACTGGTGGTTTGGGTGGGTTTGGATTTCAATTAGCGAATTGGATGATAGAAAGGGGCGCAAAACGATTGGTATTGACTTCAAGAACTGGTCTTAAGAATAATATGCAAAAAAATCTTTTGAAACAATTCCAAAGTATTGGCGTTTCTGTTCAGATATCGAATAGAGATCTTAAGACTGAACAAAATACTAGACATTTGATTGAAGAATCACAAGTCATGGGCAAAATCGGAGGAATATTTCATTTGGCAGTTGTATTGAGAGATAATCTGTTTGAAAATCAAAGTGCAATCAATTTTAAAGAAGTTTTTGAAACTAAATTTCAAAGTTTGCTATTTTTAGATCAGATCACAAGACAGTTGTGCAATGATTTAGAATATTTTGTCGCCTTTTCATCCATATCTTGTGGTCGCGGAAATCAGGGACAAAGTAATTACGGATTCGCCAATTCATCGGTCGAGCGATTGTGTGAAGACAGACGAAAACATGGTCTCCACGGACTGGCCATACAATCGGGTCCTATCGATGACGTCGGACTCGTTGCTGAAAAAAGTAGAGAAATAGATAAGAAAATAGAATACAGTGGTCTTATTGCTCAACGAATGCCCACATGTTTCATAGTTTTAGATATGTTTTTAAGACTTCCCTATCCTGTGGTCTCAACTCTAACCAGTGGTCAAATAGTGTCACGTAATGTGAATCCGAATGATAGTCTTCTCGAACAGTTGGCAACTTATTTAGGGGCAGATTCTAAACAATTAACTGATTCGTTAACTCTTGAGGACATTGGCGTCGATTCACTTATATCTGTTGAGGTACAGAAGCGTTTGGAGCGTGAGTTCGAGAGATCAATACCTTTAGCTCTTATCAAAAATATAACTGTCGGTCAATTGAGAAGTACTGAAAACAGTGGAAGCGATGCTTTGATGAAAATTTTTCTCAATAAAAACTAAATCCTTGACTTCAATCATTTATTTCCGTACAAATTAATGTTTATTCTATTTTTATTTTTCAATATTTTTTGTTCATTTAAGTTTTTTATATATTTTCATTACTTTTTCAATTAAAACTCAAGGAAAAATTGTTCAATTAAATTGATTATTACACTATCTGTACAAGTGTTTTGAATTTATAAAATTTAACTTTATTCAGTGCAAAAGATTTAGAATAATAAAATTCTATTAAAAATTGAAAGAAATGATTTATTAAAACAAAAATATGCCAAATTGGATAAACTGATAGAGAAAATATGAATAGAATTCAACACATAAGATCGAATTGTGAACAAATATTAGATGAAAGGATGAAATTGACTTTTAATTAAAGTGAATTTAATTTTCGAGCAGAGGTGAATTTTCTTTTAGAATATAATATAGTATTAAAACTTATGTTCAATGGATTATTTGCTCCAAATTATAGATAAATGAAGATATGTTTCAGTTTTCTTTTTAATAACATGATTATTAATTAGTTTAAATAAAAACTATAAAATAAAGAAAGCGTAGATAATGTAAATCAATAGAATTAGGTATTAATCTGAATTAAATATTTATTTTTCAAGAGGAATCTATTCATTTTGAATGTAATAAATATACAAAATTAATTCCTAATCTCAATTGTTAGTCCGAATATTATGTTCAAAAATATTATGTTCAAAAAAAACTTAAAATTCTGATTTTTATTGATTATTTTATTGATTATTTTGTGTCAATACAGATAAAAATTTTAGAACTTTTGATAGAAAAATGATTGAATAGGTTGTGAAGCTCAATACCAGTAAATCAATAATATATTGATGTGAAATGCAATGTAAATTATATTTAATAAATTCCAGACAGGTATCAAATAATAAAACCATAAATATTTTCAATATTAATTATTTTAAAATTTTGAAACATGAATGTTTAGAACAAAAATCAAGTTTAACAATATCTGAGATACTCTTGAGTTGAATTGACACCACTTTCTATCATTCCTCCTTTTATACAATAGATATTTGTGTCTCTGAAAGTATCCCAAACTTCAGCTGAAATGTGTTCCAAATGTGATAAACATTTACCACTTTTGACACCATCGGGAATATATTTAAAGTTCTTATTTTTTCCGCCGGCATGTATTGGGATTTCATTCAATGAAACCCATTCTTCAATTTCTTCTAATTGAATATATTCTACATTTTTTGTATTCAATAACTTGAAGAAGAATTTAAAAGCGCTTTTCATCAAAGGGTTGAATTGAATGATGAATTTTTTCGATGGACTTCCCGGGGAGTGCTTTTTCATGTATTGCATCAGAGATTTCATTAGACCTTAAAATTATGAAGAAATCAAATAAAACTTTTGAGTAAAACAATGAGTTTATGCATAATTTCTCAAAACTTAAATATAAATTAGGAAATATTTTTTGGACGTTTCGATCGGGAAGTAAATACTGGCTCATAAGGATTTGAGAACTCGACTGGTTTTCAAACAAAATCATCTTAACTTGATTTTTATTGAAATATTGTTTGAACTTCTATATTATTTCTTAATTAATAAAAAATATTCATTTGTGTAAATTATTTGTGTAAATTTAACTAAAAATTTCAGTTTAAACTTTATTTATCACAAAAAATTGCAGAACACATAACATTGAACACATTGGGTGTGTATTAAAGTGTCTTAAACCGAACTGTAATAAAGTGTTTAGGACTCCACACAGTTGGAGAAGACATCAGAAGAATGATATCTGCGGTTTTGGTATTTATGGAAAGACTGTTTCAGGGGTTTGTAGAGTAGATAACATTAACACATATGGACAGAAAGTTATAATTGATGGCAATCATGCCTTTCAATGTTCTTATAATGGCTGTAATGCTATTCTCATTGATGACTCGGCAATAAAACGTCATATTGATGACCAACACATCTGTCCCAATAGAATAAATTTACTGGTTATCAGAAATCGTAGACTCAAATCAAAACAAACGCCAAAAGATGAGAATTCGGTGATGAACTCAAATCATATGATTAATCAAATGTTTGAATGCGTACAAAAGGAATGTAACGCAAAGTTTTCATCCTTTTCTCAATTACTTATACATCAAAACGGTTTATGTGAATACAGAAAAGAAACAACAAATAAAAACTCATTGCAAAATGATATGAGACTTGTGATCGATCTTAAGAATGATGAACAATATAAAACGGAACCTAATTATCAAATTGAAGATAATCGTGAAAATGTTAGAATCATATCAAATGATTGCTTTAATTACAATATCAATCAAAATAAGGAAGAGATGATCAGTGAGTCTACACTTTCTCGAAGTGAATGCTATGCCATACAAATAGTCAAAGGATTTACTTATCATTTATGTCAATGGAATGGTTGTAAGTTTATCACTAAGTTCTCGAATATAATTAATGATCACATTGAGAAACAACATATGAAACTTGAATCGCAATCAGAAAGTTCTGCATTAGAATCAAATACTCGTAAAATAGAACGGAAGAGAAAGCGGTCATCAAATGAATCTCAACTTAATGACAATCAATATCAAAAGTTAAACTCAAATAAAAGAATCAAAACTAAAGTTGAACTCAAACAAAAGCAATGAAAAGAACTCTCGAACAAGTGGTAAAGATATTGAAAGTTATGATTATCTCAAAACTTTGACAAATACTGGTAATAAAGAGTTTGAAATTAACGACAATATTAATGAATATATTGAGGAAAAACGCATTGAAAACGTATTGACGGCGAACCCAACTATTTCTGCAAATGGAATGACTGCAAACATTACACAAACTCTTTGAATAGAATCACTCGACACATAAAAGAGAAACTCATTCGCTTCACATGTTTTATCGATAACTGTCAGAAGAGTTTTCAAAATCAAGATCTTTTGAAAGCCCATAAAATTAATCACATCTGCGGTTATGGTATTAAAGGAAGAAAACCTATCGGTGTTTACGATTTGGATATTATCAGAAAATTCATCCAAATTGTGTGAACACTTCTACATCCCATAGACATAGTGTTAATATGGTCTACATATTGTCTAAATAGTATGAACATTATTCAAAATGTAAAAAATTATATTAAAATGCTGTAAGTTAAGGATAACTTTTCAAAGTTGATAACCTTTTTTGAATAAGTTTTTTTTAAATTTGAGCCTTACTTTTAAGAATAAAACACCATAATGTATACAATAAGACATATTGATATGAGTTTTGATTTCAGTAAATTATTCAACACTTAACTATTAGCAAAATATTAATAATATAAAGATAAGTCTTTGATCGGTTTTATTGCTAAAAGTTTTGATTATACAAAACAAAAAAGGATAACATATGAATGATTTACATATTATACAAATGATTATTAGTGCAAACTTTGATTCATATCAAAATTTTTTGAAGTTAAACTAAAAGTTTGATAAAGATATTGAAAGTTGAATTAGTTCTAAACTGTTAATCTGGATTGCCTTTCTATTTAAAAGTAGTGTTAAATAATTGTTACATCAATAATCTTAAACTTAAGGCTCTTCAAAAAACTAATTTAGAAAAAATTGAATGACTTGTGCGCTAAATGTGACAATGCAATACTAATGCTTTAAATAAGCTCTTTTGAAATTTCGAAATAGAGAAGAGGCTCTTTTTACAGTCTTAGCTTCATTTCTTCTGACTAGTTAATAATGATAAATGCTCCTTCCTTCCACTAGATACTTTTTCCTTAAACTAAATTCGAAACTGCATTCACAAATTTTATTTAAACTCAAAATTAATGTAACGTAATTCAAAAATCATAGTCTTCTTTTTACTATTTTTAATTGAAGATTGTCTGATTTCGAAAAGTGACAAGCCTAATTCATATCGAAAAAATACTTCAAAATGATTGAATCAATGTATTATGTTTTTAGTCCCAATTGGCTTCATTTACGCTCAGCTGCCTGGTCAACCAGAGCCGAAGACTTTATGGTCGACTATGACATGGACAGATGTCACTTCAGAATACGCTGGACTTTTTTTCCGTGCAGAAGGAGGAAGCGCATCACAATTTGGTAAGATTCAGGAAGACAATTCTCCTAGACTTACACGTGTACATCGATATGATGAGAATCGTGAAGTTTATCAAGTAAGTCCTTTACCGAATGGAGTGGCAAGTAAGCCACTTAGATCAGGACGTGACTCTGGCTTTGATCAATGTTTGGCATTTACTGTTTCTGATGGGGAAGTGAGACCTCGTAACAAGGCTATGCGAATCTGGAAACGAACTAATTAAAGACTAAAACAAGTCAAAACTAACACTAAAAAGTTAAAAGTTGACAAGTTGTGAAGTTGACTGTTAAGTTTCAATAATTTTTTAATATCTCAAATTTGACATAATGTGATACTGAATTAATTAAATTAATTTATGTTGATTTTGTCTAGAAAATGTTAATAATAAACAAATTTTTAGTCTTATTTGCGACTATAATTGCTTGTAGTTAGGTAACATTAAAATGTAATGTGTACCAAGCTCAAAGTTTGTGAGTTATAATTTAAAATTGAATACTCATTATATAAAAATTAATTGTTGTGTGTATGATGAAATTAAACTTCATCATATACAAAATCTACTTTCTAACATAATTTAAGTTAATAAGATTAATATTAATATTAATGAAAAGACAAATTCTCTAACAAAATCGAAGATTCACAAAGGAATCTAGGTAAAATAATACGAAACATTAACTAGCTGAATTAATAACATTGTTAACATTTTTATTATTTATATTCCTGAAATAAAAAGTTAATTTATTAAATAATATAATTTAAATAATAATACTGTATTAATGAATAATAATTCTTAAGTGCAATAGTAGATGACGTTACTTTTTAATGAAAGTAAGATTTACTTTATATTGAAAAGAAAAAACAGACAATTTTTAAGATGAAAAAAAACTTCTTTTACATTAAGTTTTCTTTTAAAAATTTAAGAAATAATTTCTTGAATTAAATTGTTTAATTTTTGTAATAGCGTTGGCATTTTTATCTGTTATCATTCCGTAAGATTAAGGGCCACCTTTCGTTATATAGCTGTTAGTTCAGTCTGAATTTCATTTTTAAAAATCTTCAAATAGGACTGCTAAATAAGAAAATTGGTAAACTGTAAATCCCATAGACTTGCATGTTTATTAAGAAATTTTGTGCATAAGTAAATTTTATTGTATAGATAACTCAATCCACATATGCCTTACAGAAACCGATAATGTGGATTGAATCAACTAATTTTTCAACAGGATTTGAGCTCAATCAACAAAATTTGGATGGGATTCTATTATCCTTGTTTATTAGGTCGTAACAAATTTGGAACTTTTCTGGATATTTGTCTTGTACCTTTTTATAATTCAACATTATTTGTCACTATTTTATATTATTTAATTATCAACATTATTTTATATTCAAGCATTAACTTTATTATTGATAATAAAATTTTATACACATATTTAGTTTTTTTTTAATAGCGTCGAGATGTTTATCTGTTGGTATTTCGTTAGAACAGTTGTTAGTTCAGTCTGAATTTCAATTGATTCTCTTACTTTTGCTAAAAAAATCTTTAATTTTACTATAAACTGTAAATCCCATAGACTTGCTTGTTATCTATACTCTTAGCCAGTATTTCATCAAAGTTTTTCTAATTGCTCTATCTTGTATATTTATGCGAAATTTTTCGAAAACCAAACATTTCTTTGCACTTCCTAATCCTTTTTCATACAATTTATGTGTCAAATATATGTAAAATAACTGTATTTCGTTCAGCCATAATCAACATTGCAGGAGGTAAATGCAGAAAAGATCTTAATAAAGCTTTTGATGACGTGTGTCGTTATTTATTCGAAGATGGTGTTCTAAAAGAAAAAAAATGTGACATCAAATAAATATTTTCATTATTTTTCACCTTGTTATCTTATCTCTATATACTTAACTCAAAATAACTCAATTGTTTTGAGTTAAGTATGTAGAGATAAGATAACAAGGTGAAAAATAATGAAAATAATTAGATCTTTGAACAAAGAAAAAATCAAACGCAATTAAATTTCTATCTAACGTATTTTAATTTGATTTCGAATAGTTAAATTCATAATTTAGTTTAATTGTCACCATGATGAAAATAGAAATATTTTGCTTGCTTGTTTCCTTCATCATTGTTTGTGATGCTGATGAAGATAAAAAAATAATCGGAATGAATGGTGGCAAAATACCACTTTTCACGGATATTTATTATTCAATACAAAATAAATACAGTAAAGATTATTTATGTGCTAGGTCAGATTGTCTTGGTGATGTTGCTCTCAAATTTATTGATTTAAATGACATAACTGGTTGGCATGTTATTAAGGGTACTATATATAAAAGTGAATACTACCTAGGTTTTGGTGAAAATTTGAGATTTCAATTCGAATATGTTGATGGAAATTATTTCAATATCAAATTGTCTCATGATGGTAAAAATTGTTTTACCATGGTATCTTATATTTTACATTAATCTCGCATTTTTAAGGAAAATGGAACGGAGAAAACACTGGCACTAGATTATGTGATAGATCATGTGTACAATCTGATACAGCATGCTCAAATGATCAATGTTCTTGGGAATTTCATCGACATCCTGACTATCAACTAAATGCTCTATTGCAAAACCGGACATTCGACTTCAATATATTAGTAATTTTGATTTTAGAGTTGTTTCATTTCAAGCCATTCCACGATAATTTATTCGCAATCACAGATTATTCTTGAATTTTTTTTGCAGGATTTACTCAAAAATAAAATGAGGAAAATCGATATTATAGACCAAGTCATTGAGAATAATGAAAACAAAGTGATTATTCATAAAGTATCAGAGAAAATTACCAAAGAGGAAGTCTATGAGATTTCATCATCAGAAACTGATTCACATTCATTTGATTGGTTTTATCAATTTAATATTGACATTTCTCTAACTGCCAAGGCCAATTTTTGGATAGTCAAAGGAGAAACGAAATTCGAAATGAATCATCAATTTCATTTCGAATGGAAAAAAGAACATTCGAATACTCATTCAACATCAAATATAACAAGATTAACGCGAGAATTCGGTTTAGAAGATACAATAGAAATTGAGCCTCATCGTAAAGTGAGAATTATATCTGCATTCGACTGGGTAGATAATCTGCAAAAAGACTTTGTAGCAAGATTAGAGATAACTGGTAGAGGACCGCGGTTTCTTAGCGATAGAGATTTGAATACTGATATAATCAGAGCATTGCTCAACTTATATGATTATGATGCCTATTTTTATAACGATGGACCGAAAAAGGTACATGCAGAAGTTAATTGTTACATAAGAGGTTCATTCGGTTTGAGTCAATATTTAACGACACAAAATGTTGGAAACGATGTCCATTCGGATATAATAATAGGCAACAATTCAACAGATGAAAATGGCCACAATGGTGCAAAGATATCTTGTTTAAATAATTTTAGCTTGAACGTTTTCTTGATTTTAATGTCAATTATAAACATAATCTATTACAGCATTTGACAAAATGGTTCTGAATATAATAATTTGAATTAAACTTTTACAATTAACAAAATTATCTGAATCATCAAACGGCTTATCATTAGAACATTTAACTTTAACATACATAGTTTCATAAATTCGTCCATAAATATCCAGGTTCTTTTTCAACCAGTAATTTCTGCAATCATTGCAATCCAAACGATCAGAATTCAAAGTAATTGTATTGCGATTTGAGTATAAAAATTGAAGAAAAACTTTTTCATATAAATATGAAAATTGATAGGTCACTGATATAATATCTAGATCAATTTCAATTTTTTTTAAAATTTTATTTATTGGGTATTCTTCATACTAACAAGGGACACTTCGGGGAGGTGAATCTCCGATTTTGACGAAACTTTGTAAAAACATACTTCTATAAGAATATTCAAAAAT
>JAQFXV010002317.1:0-10663 GCA_034694065.1 Camisia spinifer
AATTAGTTTTAGACATCGCAAAAACAAATAATTTGACATTAGATTTGAAAATTGTTTATTGTGTTAACAATTATGAAGTGGTATATCTTTTAGCTCTAGAATGAGAAGTAATTGAAGAAGTGGTTGAGGGAGAAAATTGAAATGTTGATGAAGTGGTAACAATCGGTTGAACGAGTGCTGTATTGGTTCCAAATAAAGATGGATTTCCTGAACCAACACTACTTTGAATATTTTGATTTTGAGTTGAATGTAATGCTGACCCAAAAGCACTTTCATCTCCAGTAAGTGAGAAAGGATTTGGACCTAAAAAGGACTGTCTGTTTGAATCATCAGTTTTTGGTTCAATTGGGTTTTGATCTAATTTAGAGTTGAAGTTAGTTTGAGTTTTTTGTTTATTTTTCAAATCATTGACCTCTTCATGAATGGCATAGACTTTAGCGGCCAATGAGATGAGTGTCTCGTGTTGTTTACGCATTATTTGGAAGAGTTCTTCAGGACTGTAGGGCTTATTCATGTTATCAATATGTGTCTGCAATTCTTTGATTTGTTTGGAATAGTTATTCATTTGAATTTCGAAGTTTTCAATGGTGGACATGAAGTACTGATGAGTACTGGCGTTAATGTATTTGTTTTGAGCGATTGTATAACTGGAAGGCGTTTGCGGTAAATCGACTCGAGATATACGATAAGCCATTTCCGCGTTTGACAACAGTTTGTTTGTATCTCTTTTCAAAGCGTCGATTGATTTCGAGTTCCGCTGAATATCGAGTTCTATTTTATGTAAATTCACTTTAAGATTGTCTTCTAATTCAGACCCGACTTCGAGTATCGGTTGTATTGAAAACCTTTGCTGAGAGTTTTCTTCGCGAATCATTTTCTGTTCTTTTACGAACTTTTTGAACGATTCGACTAATGGTATGATTTCTGGCGGAACACAAGACGTCTCTTTAGAAGATTTACTCGCGTTTGAGGTCTGATCTATTCCTCCATTGGATGCAATGGTTTGCGTTCCGCCCAAACCGTGAAATGCATTCGTCTGTTGTGTTGATGTTTGACTCGAAGGTGTTGTACTTGTGGTCAGTGTTAGTGTTGTCGATGACATCACTGATGGTATACTTCCTATCGATGACTGACTTGTATTCAAAGAGAACGGAGTCGTTGTACTCAATGAGGAAAGTGTTGGAACTGATGATTGACTTGTTGTTGACATGAATGAGAACGCATTGCTTGGATTTGTATTAAGAGATGTATTCAGTGATGGCAATGATAGTGAAGAAGAAGGCGTTCCGAATGTGAATGGAGTCGACATTTTACTCACTTTTATAATAGATTTTTATTTAAAACAAATTGAAACAAAATATTTATCAATTAATAATATAAATATGAAATTATTGTAAAATAAATATTGTGATCAACTTAAAAGACCATTAAAATAATATATAATTGTGTAGCAGTTTATATGACTACTGATTGGTTGTTTGTCTCACATATTATATCAATTCATTCATCATTTTTATCAAACGTTTAGTCTCTATCTGTTGGCAAATAAAAGAATTTTTAATTTTATCGGTTTTGTTGAAGTTTTGTTAGAACTTTCAATTCAAGTAATTCTTTGATAATATACTTATGAAAAATTCTATTCAGTATTATTTAAAACAAACTCCACGTCAAAGAAAATGTTAAAATTGAATTATGAATAGTTTGAGTCAAGATAAGTGTCACTCAATTTATTGATAAAGATTTTACCAAAAGTTCTTTCACTAATTGAAAAAAATAATTCCAAAATTTGAATCTAAATAATTATTAATTTAAGGCTTTTTTAAAACATCGAAATTTTAATTCCATGATTAATAAAATTACAAAATAATGACAAATATTTTAAAGTTAAATTGTATTTAAAATCATTGAATAATCAATTAATTTATTATATATACAAATAATATACAAAATGTTAATAAAAATCTAAACAAAATAATTGAAATTCAAGTAATTTCAGGCACATCTGATTCCGGAACAGGTGATGGCGGCGGAGGATAAGGATTATAAAAGCTTCGTTCAGTTGCTGGCGAAGGCGGACCACTAAAATCAGAAAAATAATGGCTTCTAGGAGTTGGGGGCGGAGGGTATGGGTCGGAGTCATAACTCAACTCCGCGTGAGAATTGTCATAAAAAGTATATTTAACAGGTGAGGGCTCACTGTCTTCATAACAATCTGTACTGCAAGGCGTCGGAGGCGGACCTCTTGTCTTAACCCAACTTTTTTTGTGACGCGACGGAAGAATAGCTCCTCTCGAGCTTCGAGAATGTGCCGCAGATGAACACGAACTCTCTTCAAAGTTACATTGAGACTGATCTGTGACTGGACTCGGAGGAGGATTAAGGGTTTCTTTTGGATAATGATTTGTCGAAGAACTGGTAGAAGAGGCGCCCGTTATGTTCCTCTCATATAAAGGATCACTACTTTGTTGGAATTGTTGACCTAAATTGTAGTTTGCATTCAATAGAGGCCTCATTCCTATTGCATTCTCACTGCCAGAGATCATAGCGTTGTTTCTCAGATCAGTCGTCTGTGCAGTTAATGTCGATCTCATTAGAATTTCATTGACAACGAAGTCTTTTTCCTCTGGTGTTCCAGTTTTACGTCTGCACCTCAATGAGACACCAATTATAATAATAAATACTCCCAAAGCAACCACAATGACTAAAGTATATGATGCGTGATCTTGTTGTTGATTATTTAGTTCCAAGGGTTCCATTCGATCCCTTTTATCGCGACAACTCTTTGGGCTTTCATCAGTTCCATCGACACAGTCTTCTTTATCATCGCAAACCTGAAACATTGTTAAACAATTTCGACCCGATTTACACTTGAACTCATCTAAACCACAACACTGTTCATCAAAACCATCCAAACAATCAGAAACGCCATCACAAAGAACTGTATTATCCAAACACTTGGGTTCGTCGGCATTACTTCTGGGACATCGAAACTGTGTTTCTAAACATTGCGGACAATTGGATTCGTCTGAATTGTCGTCACATTCATACCTTCCATCACATCTCCAAACTTCTGGAATGCAGTTAACTTTTCCGGTATGACATGCGAACTGATCGGGAGAACAAGTCGGAGGGTTTATACACGTTCTTTCGTCATTAGATAGAATGAGTCCTTTAGGACAACCACATCTTCTAATGCTTTCATTATGAGCGATGAGACATAAGTGAGAACATCCGCCGTTTTCATTCTGTAAATATTATATAAAGTATTATAAGATAGGGAACGAGGCTTTGAGTCAAACTCTGGACTTAAATCCCAGAAACTATCTGTTAATTACTATAGAAACATGTCTTTAATAAGTTTAACCTAAAGTTTTGCTCTCAACTAAAGGTCTTATTATGTTTCAATTGAAATATTAAAATAATTAATTAAAATAAATCGAACTCACGAGACATGTTAGAGAAGAAATATTAGTATTCATTTTGCCGACAGATATAATATCGCAAAGATGTGATATTCTATTGTAAACCGTTTGCTTTACAGTTCCAGAAATTTTATTGATTCGTTCGATAACTTTCTGGTCCCTTTCGATCCAATACAAGTAATTTCCGAACACAGCCAAAGAGATTGGATGCAAAACAGCTCCACTAAAAACTAGACGTCGATTATTGCCGTCGAGATTACTCGACTCAATAGACTTATGAGCGCTTTCGGACCAATACAACACATCATTCTGATTGTCAACAGCTATTGCAGAAACATCTTCGAGATTGCCTTCAATTATTGTTTTTCTAATGAGACTGTCTATTGTCAATCTCTCAACTTTTGGCGGAGAGATGCCATTCACCCAAAATAAATAACTGAATACAACAGAAAATATTTAATTTCTATCTATGATAAGTTCAAAGATCACATTTACATACCCTTTGTTTGAATGCAATGCTAAAGATCGAGGTCTGTCGTGATCATCACTAAGAATAGCTCCGATATTCTTACCGTCCAAACGCGTCACATTTATAGAGTTTGTGTGACTACACGTCCAATATATTACTCTTGAATAAGGATCTAATTCTATATCGAACGGTGCGTTTAAATCATGAGGATTTGGGACTAAAATTGCAGTTCCGGTGCCATTAATGTGAGCCTTTTTAATGGCAAAAGTTCTTCCATCGATCCAATAAATAAACTGTTCGTAAGGATCATAAGTTATTGCCTTAACATTTTTCAAATTATGAACGGGTAGTGTTATGTCCTGCGACTCATTCATTGAATCCATGACTAGTCTAGTAATCATATTTCGTTGACTGTATAGCAAAAAACTTTCCGGTGCTATATAATGATCGATAAATAATTGCATTAAATAAAGAAATTGATTAAAAATTGTATAGAACTTACGCGAACACGTCTTGTTGTCTTCATTGATGACAAAATGTGTAGAACAGACACAATTATGCGCATAAGCTCTTTGATTATTACCAGTAATACTCGGCAATGCCAGACATAAGTGATCACATCCGCCATTGTTGACCGCACATGGATTCCAACCCGACTGTCTTGAGTTGTGATAAACCACTAGATCTATGACATAATCCAATTGTTTCTGAATTAAAGTGCGATTAAATCCATTTGATTTGTTGGCTCTTTCAATAGTATTTGTTTCCCAATCAGTCCAATATAAATAGTCCTGATATACAGTCAGTCCATAAGGTTTAACTAAATTCTCGTTAAGGATTACATTATGATTAGAGCCGTCGAGATCTGAGGACATTATTTTATTTGAGTCGATATCAACCCAATAAAGACGTCGTTCGATATAATCAATTGTTAGACTATTAGCTCGACCGGCATTGTTCACAATTACAGTTCTTTGAGAGCCGTCGAGAGCCGACCTTTCAATTCGTTCAACTGCTGCCCAATCACTCCAAAACATTAAGCCTTCACTTGGACTCAAAGCTATTGATCGCGGATTATCTAAATCTTTCCAAATTAGAACTTTACGATATGTGCCGTCAAGTCTGGAGACTTCTATTCTATTGAACTCAGTGTCTGCCCAATAGAGGTTATGTGCGATCCAATCAACTGCAATACCTTCAGGATATTCTAAACCGAATTCAATAATGTGTTCGATATGACTGCCATTCATAAAGGCTCGACTAATCATTTTGAGCTTAACGTCTGTCCAATAAATTCGATTATCACTAATATCATAGTCAAAAGCTGTCGCTTCTTGAATACCAGCGATTGGTATTAAATCTAATTGATGTGATTCTAATGAAATGCGATGAATGTCTACTTTTCGCGAAAACAATAGGAAAGCTTCAGGAACTATACAGGTTTGCAAATCAGTGGCCAATTCATAACCCATAGGACACGCGCACTCACGATGTTTTGGTTTATAAAGACATAAATGACTACAATTTCCATTATTAATAGCACACGGATTTGTTCCACGGATTAGATTGACTGAAATGGCTTTCAAACCCATTAAATCAGGCAATTGATCGACTATTGTTTCTCTCTGTCCTCCAGTTATTTTATGAACCCTTTCAACAGACCTTCTCTGCCAATCACTCCAATAAACCCAATCATTGAGTAAAGTAAAGCCAAAAACATGTGGCAATTGATCTGAAACTATTTCAGTTCGTTCACTGCCATCAAAGTTAGACATTTCTATTTTATCAGTTTTTGCGTCACACCAATAGATTCGCGACAAATCGTAATCAACAGCCAAACCATTTGGCCATCCGAGAGATGTACTTATTATAACACTTCTTTGAGATCCATCTAAAGCCGCGCGTTCTATCTTTGGTTTTGTGCCCCAATCGGTCCAAAATATCAAACTTTTAAAGAACAAATGAATGGTATTATAAATACATTGACTATTGCTATAATTATTTCGAGAACTTTTCAATCAATATTTAGGCATAACTCTAACTGAAAAATAAATATTTTACCCTTCAATTGGATGGACAACAATAGCTCGCGGCTCATCCAAGCCTTCAGTCAGTATTATCTTCCTTGAGGTGCCATTAAGTCGCGCCACTTCTATTCGATCGGTTCCAGTGTCTGTCCAATAAAAATTTCTAGCGATCCAATCAATGGCAATACCGTCCGGATGGTGTACTTCAGTGTAAATGATGTCTTCCTGTTGCGATCCGTTAAGAAAAGCCCGTCTAATGACATGCACGTCATCGTCAGTCCAATATATTTTTCCATCAACCGGATCGAAATCGACAGCAATTGCGTGTTTAATTCCACGCAATGGCAAAACTACGTCCGTGTGATCCGAAGTATCCAATGAAATGCGACGAATATCAACGCGTCGCGCGAGTAATAGAAGCTCTTCTGCACCGGAGGCGCATGTTTTTGAGTCTTGTAATAGTCTGACTCCTGTCGGACAACCACATGAATAGAATGGAGATATGGATGAGAGAAGACATAAGTGAGAACAGCCGCCATTATTGTGATCACACGGGGTTTCGGATGGCAATTGACGCGCAGCTGAATATACATGAATATCCATTGGCGACAACTGACCGCTCAATAATTGTTTTCTTCGCAATCCCGTGTTTTTATTGCAGGAATGAATGGCTCGCGTCGACCAATCAGTCCAATAAATGATATCTCCCAATAATGTCAATGCAAACGGATGGGGAAGATTTCCGTGAACTACAACTTTTCGATTACTTCCTGAGAAGTTCATCGAAGAAATAAACTTCAACTTTGCGTCCGCCCAATATAGCCTTCATTATAATATTAAATATAAAAGTCATTTAGATTTTGAAGTTTGGAAAAAATGATATTATTGCAAACCTTTTTGCCTCGTAATCAACAGTCAAGCCGTTCGGCCAAAAGATGTTTTCATTGACGACAACACTTCTAGTGACCGAATCGCCATCCATTGACGCCCTTTCGATTTTAGGCACTTCTCCCCAATCGGTCCAAAACATTAAACTTTTGGTAAATTAAAAATTTCAATACTTGAAAAATTGCAATTTTAGTGAATGTCATTATTTTATGAATTAGTATTGATTTCAAATGACATTTCAATTCTTACATAAAAAGCTGATATAAAGAATGCATAAGAGAAGAGTTGAAAAGAAATTAATAAAAGAATCATAAGTTATAAATAGAAGGTTACCCTTCATTAGGAACAAGAGCTATAGCTCTGGGCTGATCCATATCTTTCCAAAACAATACTTTTCTATGACTTCCATCAAAACGACTCACTTCTATTCGATTGGTTTCAGAGTCAGTCCAATAGAGCTTTTTTGTCAACCAATCACAGGCCAAACCATCCGGTGATATAATTCCCGATTGAATTATATTGAATTCAGATCTTGAGCTCCCGTTTATTTTGATCCCTATTATAATCATTGAAAAAGTATTGTAAACAAGTTTTTTAGAAATTAGTAATAAAATAAACACTCTATTAGTCAAAGTATTTATGAAAATAAGAGTTTATTTCTCAAGTAATGAGTTTGTTATCAATTGTTATAAAATTAATTGAATATAAATATTAGTTATTGATAGTGAATGAAAACCTTTAATCATTTCGAGTCCAATATCAGTCCAGAATATAATACTATCAGTAAAATAGAAATCAAGAGCAGCCGCTTCTTCTAATTGACTTATTATTATCGATGCATTTGATCTCTGATTGTCTGCATTTAATAGACGAATGTCTTTACGATTTGCGAATAATAGATATGTCGGTCTGTTATTCAATCCTTTAATAAATTCATTTATTAATCATTTATATATTTATAAAACTTATTCATATTATTATTAAATCAATCAATGAATACCTGATGTAAATGTTGTGAAAATAAATAAAATTAAAATTAAATAAATTGGAACACAATTTGTTTGATTTGTTCGAAAAGTTTGATGAAAATGATTAGATTTATGACAATTAATGTTATGATTACATGACATTTGACGACAAACACTATTCACATTTCTGTCAATCATTTTTGGATTAAGACTTTTTCATAAAAACATCAAAAACATGATTAATAACAAAAAACATAATTTAATTTGAAAATAAATTTAAGAAAACAAAGAAATAAAACCATTATTTGTTTCACTTAAAGAATTACTTTATTGTATAATTGAGTTCACATTTTGTTTTAAAACAAATACTAAACAAAAATCAAATTAAAATGAAGTATACATTGAATTTGTAAATAAAATAAATGGTATTTTGTTATGCATTGAGTGTTGTATAGAATGAGAGCCAATAGACATACACTCATAGACTGGTGTCTATTGTCCTGTCATTAAGCCATCAAAAGGTGCTTTACTTTAGTAAAAGTCAGTCCTTCTTAACACTTATGAACCAATAGAGAGAGTAATGCCTAAAACCTCATCAGTTTGGCATTTGCTTTGCATCGAGTATTGACGCCAACTTTTTCTTAAGCACAGCCGGAATACTAAATACTATTAAGAAAATGCAAACAAAGTGACAGCTTTTAGATTTACTGTTTATGTGGCTTTCATTCATCACTTCGATTATAAACGGCTTTATGTCTCTTCTCATTAATAGTTATTTGTTATGTCAATCTTACCAATCATTATCTCTTTTCTTCAATTCTTTATATTTATTCACAAATCTTTCTTCCACTAAAATATCACTTTTTTCAACTCAATCATAATTTATGATACATTTCCTTCCAATTAATCCATATCTCAATCACAAACAGCTTCTGATTTATGACACTTTCAATAAGTTTAATGAGAAGTTCAATAGAAAGTCATATTTCATCTAAATTTCAGTCAAAAGAAAATATTTATCTAAGAGTCAATTCATTTATAGCACATTATATGCATTCGATTATATTTTATTAAATAATTAAATCATAAAATAAGAGAAAATACAACTTTGCAAATGAAAAATTTACGAAATAATCTCACAATAAGTTATGCAGAATATGAGCTGAAGTCAGCGTTTTCTCAAATAAATTCATTTAAAATTGAAATAAAACTTTTTCAATATTAAGTTCATGATTAAAAAATAAAGTTATAATAGAAACAAATTATACAGTATTTGATTGAGTTATTTGAAGTGAATATAATTTATTAATCAGTACTTAAAAGCTACAAATTCTGACAATACTTACGAACTTATAGTTAAACAATTTAAAGACGATCTATACTTACCTTAATTTAAATTAAATGAGTTAAAAAAATTAACTAAATATGAAATAAATTGATTGCAAATCTATGTAAATAAAGTTAAGGCGTTATAACTCAGAAATTAGAATTTAAAAAAATGTTACGAAACAGAAGTCTATTCTCAGCCTAAGCCTGATATTGAATGATAGTTAAGGCGTATCATCTTTAGTATTATAAGCGACATAAGTCGGTTGGCTATAGTTTTGAGCTTGAAATTGATCGTAAGACGAAGAGTTACTATTATCACCAAAACCACTATGAAATGTTTCGTTTTCATAGATTTCATTATTAGAATACAGACCATCCTCTGCTTCTTCCTTTATATCATTTTTTAAATCAGTTTTATCAGCTCTTCCGTTATCGAAATCTCGATGACTTCGTTTTCTGTCCCGACTATGACTTCTACTCTTTGCGTGTCTTTTTCGTGGTTTCTCCACCTCTTTATCTCTACTTCGACTTCTTCTTCTCTCAACTCCATCCCCACCCGCTTGTTCTTCACTATAAGATGAGTCTCTATTACTTCTCGATCGTTCAACTCTTCTATGATTGTCATTACGACTTCTTCTATCTCTATCACCTCTATCTCTTTCTTTAGGACTTTTACTTCTTCTTCTCTTTTCTCTCTCACGATCTCTACTACGACTTCTCCTTTTCTCACTTCTATCCTTATCTCTTTCTCTTCTATCACTCTTTTCATATCTGTCTCCTCTTTGTTCCCTTTGATTATAAAACAATTATTCAAATTATTTGATTCTTAATAAAAAAGATTTCAATTACAAAATGACAAACCTTTCAACACTTCTGTCATCTCTACCCGAATGCTTGACATTTTCATCGGGCGCTCCCTTTCGAGTGCCTCCCAGTCCTCCACCTATTAATTAAAGTTAAATAAACATTAAACATAAGAAGTGCTCATTTGTTTTGTTCTCTAATCATTGATAGATAAGAGAAGAGAACACTTATATACATACCAAGTCTTCTTGGAAGCCAACCCTTAACAGTACGACCTCTTTCAACATCAACCAAAACTCTTTTGCCATCAATTTTTTTGCCATCGCCGTGTTTATAGGCAGCTGAATAGAAGTGCGAAACCCGATAAAACAGATACTTACCAACAGTATCAATACCTACCCTTATTCTAAATGACTTACCTTATATATGATTTTATATTCATTCACTCAAATTACTAATTGAGTCAATTGAGCAAAGCATTCATTTGATCACAATTATAAGCAACAAAAGGTCCCATTTTTAGAATACATTTCAATGTTATTTTATTGCAGACACATTGAAGTATTCAATTCTAGAACATATCTCTTCAAGTCAATTATAAAAAGTTAACGCTAAACTAGAACTCAAATTTAACAGCAACTGATTTTTCAAAATTCAAACCTCAAACTTATTAAAGCTTTGGTCACAATGACTACAATTGAGTTTAAAAAAGATGAAAATGAGTTGAATCAATAGATCTAAAACAGTGATCGGCAA
>JAQFXV010002318.1:0-10660 GCA_034694065.1 Camisia spinifer
ACAAACAAACAGACTTTAGAATAATATATAGTGGAGTGCATAAATATAGGGACAGCTAAAATATTACCGAATTTAATACAATTGTGACCGACTGGTAGGAGATATTGACTCAAAACTTCACCAGTTGATCTTTCTGAGGTCACTTATCAGATATAAATCAGTTTCATGTTCCCGAATAGCCGGACCGTGATCAATGGACATTAAATTGTATCAATAAGTTCGAGAGCGGGAATCTGGTCAGAAAACTAAGACATGACATTTTCGATGAAGAAAAATGATAGATAGTTCATCCATTAAGGTTAAGTAGAAAAAATCCATTCTTTTTTACAACAATTGATGTCGATTCTTTTAAATTTTTCGGCAAACTTAAGAATTTCTGTACAGATTCTGTCCAAAAATTACGGGAAATTTTTTAAAACTTCTATCTTTTACTACTCAGACACGTGAATATTAGATTATGCTTGGAGAAAACTCAGGTAAATTTATTTGAAAAAAAATCTCAATTCATATTATTTCGTGGAAAGTGACCACTGTCATATTCCCAATGGAAAATGAATGGATGATTAGGGTACTTTTATTAAACCCCGAATATTCTGAATCTATATTTTTTTCTAATAAATTTGCTTCAATTTTCTCCCAGCACAAACTATTGGCCACTTGCCCGGATAGTTAAGGATAGAAATTTTAAAATATTTCCCGAAATTTTTAGACAGAATTCAGATGAGAATTTTTGAGTTTGCCGAAAACTTTAAAGAATTGACATTATAGGGGTACGTTGAGGGGGTGGGATAGTATGACGAGTACGAGTTCTAAAAAAACCATAAAACACGAAATAAAACAACCATAAACCCATACAATTCGATCAAAATAAATGCAAAATTGCAATGAAGAGAAGGACGAAATATGAAGTATGAGATGAGGTATGAGGTATTAGTTTGTCAATTTGCAAGTATTAGGTGTTTCTTAGTTTTCAAATGTTGCTCAAAGTAATGTTTGACAACTTGTATGTTACATGAACTGCAAAGCATTTTATTATATAATAGATATCTTTGATGCTTACATGAATTGCATTCAGAATGATAACCGTCTTTTCTTGATTTATTTTTTGAAAACTCTGATATGTTTTTAGTAATTTTGTTAGTAATTTTGCAGCAAGAACAGCGCTTCTTTTTATCCATTTGCATAAGTGAAATTTTATTAGTGCCTTACAATGCCCTACAAAAAATTTTTTCCTTATAAATGGAGAATAAAAAGCAATGTGGAATTTGTAATAAGTCAGTTTCAAAAGTAAATTGGGCAAAACATATTAAAACTAAAGGTCATGTAGATAGAGCACAAGCTACGGTCAAGCGTTCAACAAGTCCTAGTGTTCTAATATCTCTGCCAGGACCCATTACTAACTTTCTAAAAGCAAGATATCAGAGGCGGAGAGAAAGAAGAGAAGCAAGACCTCAACATACTAATCATTTTCAGTTACCATTTCATTTCTATCAAACCAAGCGAGACATTAACAACGAGAAGAGCTTAATATTAGACATCAAAAACGAAGCAAAAGTAAAATTACTCAATCGCATCAAAAAACATGTAGAGAAAGACAAGAATATCGATGATATCCGCAAAGACATCAACCTAGAATTGAAAGAGTACTTTAATCGAATTAAAAATTTGAAAGAGCTACCGAATGATCCTGAAATTTTTAGACCTCATCATAGTGAAAAGAGAAAAGTAGGGCCATACACACTAGAGCCATTTAACATAAAGGATAGTAAAAAATTAGGTATATACACAACTAAATATAGAGCACACATTAATTTAGATTATTGTAGAGAATTTCATAATTTAATCAACAGAACGAGGACAACAGATGATATAATACAAAAGAAAGACTAAGAGAGGAATCAGTCAATGATATTAACAAAGTATTATCTGAAATGGCTATCATGTGTAGAGAGAGGACAAATTTCCGAAGAGGTGATAAATTTAGAACTCTTATCTTTAATCCGAGTTTTGCTAATAGTGGATTAATTCCTACGAAACTATTAACAGTTGAAAGCAATCAGAATGAGGAAATAACTGAGCAGCTTGTATCATCAATTGCAGAAACTTTGGTTAGAATATTAACTTCAAACGAAACTGTTCGACTAGAAGATTGTACATTTGAGTTTCAGGTAGTTATTATTCCACAAGGAATGAAAGGAACAAGAATATCAAATATTGAACGAGACACTGTAACAAAAAGATCAATACGTCGAATAAGAAACGATGATAACTTATGTACTCCAAGAGCCATTGTAACTGCACTAACATACTTAGATCAAGAAAATATAGTCAGACTGGGTCTTAGAGATTCTATGTCAATATCAGCAGCAGAAGCCGTAATAAAAGGTGATGATTCAAAGTGGGGGATTCAGCGAGATTTAGCTAGAAAATTATTAGATGTATGTCAAATTCAAGTCCATCCCAAGGATTCAGAGTTAACACTAGAAGATATTCGGAATATAGAGAAACTGCTCAAAGTACAAATTAATATTGTAGATGCTGAAAACTTTAACGAACTTATAGATACTGAGAATAGTCGTAACTACGAAGACAAGATATATCTATACAAAAATCACAACCATTTTAATGTAATAACCAGTATTGCAGGATTCTATGGCTGTGTGTACTATTGTGATATTCATAAAAACCAGTTTAGTAATAAAAACGGCTGTTCAAAATGCAAGGGTGTTAATGTGTGTATGATTTGTGGTGGAAAAAACCATGAGTGTTATCCTGAATGGGTAGAATGTCCAAAATGTTTCAGACCTTTTTGGAACCTTGATTGTATCAACAGATATATCGAAACAAAAGCATGTGAGACTATATGGAGATGTAAAGAATGTAATAAAAACATCTTCTGGAAAGCAAGGACACCTGAAAACCACCAATGCGGAGAAAGAAAGTGCTTAAATTGTAAAGATTATTTTGTAGGTGAACATAAATGTTTTATGCTAAAGAAACCGGCTAAAGGAGGATATTGTGTTATTTCAAGTAAATATCCTTGTAGAGGAAAGGAAGGAATGATTGGCCCTCTAATGAATAAAAATGATTGGTGCTATTCGTGTAAAACATTTTCAAAAAACTACTTTACTTTTGATTTTGAAGCAGACCAAGAGTCAGGAACTCATATTCCGACTTGGTGTGGTGTAAAAGATTATCATGGTAATCAGGTAGCTGTGTTTTATAATAATGGAGAAAGCATTAAGAAAGAGTTCTGTGACTGGTTAATATCACCTGAGCATAAAGATTGCACATTTATAGCTTATTATTCTCAAGGATATGACTCTCAATTTATTATGCAAAATTGTCAAGAAAATGGGATTAAACCATACACAATTGACAGAGGAACAAAGTTAATGTCTTTGGAAATATCATTTCTAAAAATAAAAATAATTGATAGTCTCAACTTTGTTCAACAACCTTTAAGTTCCTTTCCATCAACATTTGGATTTGAGAATGAGGCAGTTAAAGGATACTTTCCACATTATTTCAATACCAAGGCTAATCAATCGTATGTTGGACCGATACCTGATCCAAAGTATTACGGTTATAATAAGACGAAGAAGGACGAACGAGTCAAGTTTCATACTTGGCACAAAGAAAAGAGAGAGCAAAACTATGTTTTCAACTTTAAAGAAGAGTTGTTCAAGTACGGTTGGGGTGATGTTGACATACTGTCTAGAGCCGGGAGGAGTTCCTTGATTTAAAAAACATTGATCCATTCCAATACTTAACAATTGCTAGTGTTTGTATGGCAATATTTCGAGATAAATATCTACAACCTGACACGATTGCTGTTATTGATAAAGAGGTTCAACATGATAATTACAGCAAAAAATCCATTTGTTGGTTAGATTATTTGTGTCATAAATATAAGATACTAGACATGCATTAAGTGAAGGCGAAAAAACAATTATTTTGAAAAATAGAGGAAGACTCAGAACAGTTAGAATCGACGGTTATGAAGAAAAAACTAAGACTGTTTATCAATTTCATGGCTGTTTCTGGCATGGATGCAAAAGGTGTTTTAGACCTGACATTATGAATAACAAAAATCAAACTATAATGAAAGATCTTTATGAAAGAACGCAACAATTAACTGCATTATTAGAAGAAAATAGCTATAATGTTATAGAAATCTGGGAATGTGACTTTAATAACGACATAGGAATTCTAAATTTTAAAAAGACATGGAATAGAGAAGTTATAGAACCTTTAGACCCTAGAGATGCATTATTTGGTGGTCGCACTGAGCCAACGAAACTACTATATATTTGTCCCAAAAACCATAAGTTAAGATATATTGACGTTTGTAGTTTATATCCTACAGTAATGTTTTACGATTATTATCCTGTAGGACATCCAACAAAAATATTTAATCCTAAACGATATAATCCAAATTGGTTTGGGCTTATTAAATTTAAAGTGATTCCACCAAGAGGATTGTATCATCCAGTGTTGCTGTGTAAAATAAATATAGGAAAATCTGAGAAGCTTTTATTCTCTCTATGTCATACATGTCCAAAAAAGAAATTTCAAAAATGCTTTCATAACGATGACGAAAGAGCTATTGCAGAAACTTGGACTACAGTAGAACTGAATGAAGCTATCGAAAAAGGTTATAAAGTTGATAAAATCTATGAGGTTTGACATTTTAAAGAAAAATCAAATGATTTATTCAAAGGATATATCCAAGACTTTATTAAGATAAAACTTGCGAGTAGTATTGATAGAAACAAAGTATCTGAAGAAGATATTGATAAGTTCATCAAAGAAACTAAAGAAAAACTTGGAATCCAACTTGATAAAAGTAAAATAGGAAAAAATTAGGGTAAGAGAGCTATCGCTAAGATATGTTTGAACAGTTTGTGGGGTAAATTTAGTCAAAGACAAAATATGTCAAAGACCGAATACGTTACATCTGTAAACAGATTTTATGAAATTATTCTAAATGAGAAACTGGATAACATTAATTATACACTAATCAACGATGAAATGATACAAATGTCTTACTGCTTAAAAGATGTATTTGTTGAAAATGATTTTAATACTAATATCTTTATAGCCGCATTTACAACATCCAACGCAAGAGTCAGGTTATGCAAAATGCTTGATTATTTAGGTGAAAGGGTATGCTATTACGATAGCGATAGTGTTGTATATATTGACGATGGTTCGAAGCCCGTAAAACTAGGCAATAATCTAGGTGATTGGGAAAATGAACTAAAAGGTGATGATTATGGTATACGTTGGGTTAGTCCAGCACACAAATTTCATTCAATGAAAACAAAACAGGAACAGAATAAATTTCGATTTAAAGGACTGACGATTTAAAATCACGAAACAGCTCAAGTTGTTAATCATGAGTCTATGGAAGATATGGTTAGAGGAATAGTTAAAGAATTTGTAGTTGAAGAAAATAGAATAACAAGAGAACCAAAGACAAAGAATCTAGTTAATAAGATAGTACAAAAGAGATTTTCTTTTGAATATGACAAAAGAGTAATTAACAAAATAAGTGATTATCATATCGATAGTTTGCCTTACGGATATTAGTTCTTTAAATTTTCAGCTGGAATCCAGCTCGCCATAGATTTATGGAATCCTCGCCACAGAAGCAATAGCTTTTTCTTCCCATTCTTAGTTCTAGTTTTCAGTAACTTTTCAACCTCATACTGTTCATCTTGTTTATCAAATTTACTTAGTTCTTCGGAGTAAAAGCTACCAAAGACTGGTTCATCATTCCAGTCCTTAATCTTATATGTAACAGGTGATGTGTATAGAACCTTAGAGATTCTAAACAATTCAGTAGTATAATTCTGCAAATAACCCTTAGAAAATACACCCTTCCATTTGCTTAATCTGACCTTATCTCCGACTTTGAACTTTGGTTTAACAATTTCAATCTTCATATCTCCATATAGGTTCCTTCTCACAATACTCTCATTCTTCTTACTAACATCAACAGGCTTCATTTTTATTCTTTTAAACCTTTAAATTTTAGAGATGAGACTATAACTATTAAATTACATCTTAAGTCTATATAATTGCTCTTAATTAAAAATAATTCGGGTTTATAAAATAAAAATCGCTATGTTATTGGTAAAGGATTTGTGGATGGAGTATATAAGGTTGCCAAAATCGCAAATGATGTCGTTCAAGCAGTAGCTGATATAAAAAGTTTATATAACTCTGTTACTAGAAAGAAGGGGAATGGTATGAGGCATAAATTATCAGGTAATAATCAAAAACTTTTAAACAAGATATGTAGTGGTAAAGGTTTTAAGCGTATATAAATCATGATTGAAAAACACGAAGAATATTTAGACATTGATGAGAAATTGATGTTTGATGAATCTGTTGATGAAGTAAAATATGTCACCATACATCCAGTAGCTGGGACTCAATTAAATACTGCAGGTAATATCAGATTAATAGATACAGATCAAGATTCTTTTTCTCGTATTTCTAAAAGTGGATTCCTCATTAAAGGTAAACTTGTTAAAGATGATGGTAAAACATATGAAGATAGCGACGTAATAACATTGTGCAATAATGGACCACTTTATGCGTTTAACTGTGTACAACTTCAATTAGGTGATCATGTTATTGAAAAAGTTAGAGATCCTGGAAGAGCCACAACAATGAATGGATTATTGAGTTATTCTAAACATGCGGAACAAAGTAATATCTGCTGGAGTTTAGATACCAATAATGATGCAGATAAAGTTCTTAATGAAGGATTTACATACAGGCAACGTATGATAATTCAAAAACCTTCACCTAAAGGATATTTTTCATTTTATTAATATATACCTCTTTCTCATATTTTTTGGTTTCTGTGAAGATTATGATAAATTAATTTACGGTTTAAACCAAACCCTAACACTCACAAGAACATCTGATGATGATGCTATTTTTAAAGCAACAGCAAAGGGTAAAGTTGTAATTGAAGAAATTAAATGGATAATCCCTAAAATTATTCCTTCAGATAAGTACAGAAATAAGTTATTATCTTTAATTCAAAGCAGGTCAATATATAATATTGGATTTCGTGAAAATAGATTTGATATGTTTGATGTTCCATAATCAACAAATTTTGTTTGGCAATTAGGTCCCACTCAAGCTAGTGAAAGACCAAGATGGGCTATGAAAGGATTTCAGACAAATACATCTAAAAATCAAGATACAAATCGAAGTATTTTTGATAATTGTGATGTAAGAAATATTTATTTTTGGCTGAATAATCAGAGATTTCCAAACATTGATGTCAACATTAACTTCACAAAAAATGATTATGCAGAAGTTTATGAAAATATAAAAAGGTTTAGAGAAGATTATTATGGAATTAACAATATTGTTAACGAATCTTCTATTGATATGCTTTCATTTAAATCACTTTAACAACTTTTTGTTTTCGATTTAAGAAAACGAAGTGAAAGATTGAAAAGTAGTATTATTAGTAAAAAAATTGAAGCAAGTTTTTGCAGTAATGCTCCAGCTGGTACGATCTGTTGTTGTTTGATAATAAGTGATAGAGTTCTAAAATATGTAAGTGATGGCATCTGTATGCCTATTGAATATTAATTCCATATAAATGACTTTACAAGTTGAAATTTCTCTGCCAGATTATCAAAAACAAAGATTAGTCAGCGCTATAAATAATAATAAAGCAATTTCTTTAAGATTCAAACATTCACAATTATATGGTAAAGGAAAAACTGGAGGATCTATTAAGAGTGAATTACTACCTGAATTCGTAAAATATATTGAAAATAATGTTTTAGAAGCAATAAGAAAACGTACAGGATATGGATTTAAGACAACATCAACTCAAATAAGATCACTAAAATCTGGTGGGTTTTTACCATTATTATTTCCAGCTCTTGCAGCTTTAGGAGGTTTGGCTACAGGTGCAGCAGCTATTACTAGGGCTGTTATGTCGAAGAAAGAAGCTGATAAACAATTAGGTGAACAAAAAAGACATAATGAAATGATGGAAGCTGCAGCGTTAGGTAAAAAAGGTTCTGGAATGTATAGGAAATGTACTAAATGTAAAGGAAAAGGATTATATTTATATAAAAAACCTACTGGAGGAGTGGGTCTTTTTTAGGAAAAAGATAACACCTCTTTCTAATTATGATATCGAAAAACTTGTAAAAAAGTTAAAAATTAAAAACTTTAGAACTGTTTTCATGAGAGATGAACTGCCAATCAAACCTTTAAACAAAGAATGCAGGATATTAAATTTAGATTCTTCAGAGAATTCAGGTACACATTGGACTTGTTGGTTTAAGAATGATAAAGAAAAATATTATTTTGACTCCTATGGTTTAGATCCTCCTATAGAAATGCAAAAATATTTAGGTAGTAATATCACGTGCAGTACTTTTAAAATTCAAGAATTCAATACAAATTATTGTGGTCATTTATGTTTAATTGTATGAAAGCAATTATCGTTGAGTAATAAATTTGAAACTGTAATATTAAGTCTTTTTAAATGAATGTGATTAAATTAGCTTACAAACAAGAGCATACGAATCATATTAATACAATAACTCAACCATATTTGAAATCAACTGGTGGTACAAAGACAGGTACTCTTAATATGAAAGAAAATAGAATAATGAATGTTCAAAGACCTAAAGAACCAAAAGATGTTGTTACTAAAGAGTACTTTGTTGAAAGAACAGGAAAAATGTCAACAAGTTTTTATAAAAAGGATGAAGATATTGACATGAATAATAAAGCTATTAAAAATTTATCTTGACCAAACGATAATAATGATGCTGTATCTAAAAAATATTTGTATCAGTATGGTTTGCTATTGGATAATAAACTTGACAGTTTAAATGCTAAGGATAAAAGAATTGTTAGCTTATTAGATCCAGAGAACCTGCAAGACGTTGCAACAAAAATTATGTTGATTCCTTGGATAATGCAATTCAAGACTCTCTAATGAATCAAATAAAAAATGTTAATAAAAATGTTCCTGATCCTGTTAATGATAGTGATGCAGTTAATAAAAAATATTTGTTGGAAGTTATTAACGCGAATAAATGAGAAACTGTTTTACCACCTAATTCTGCTGACTGGATTCTTTACTTTGAAATGGATTTAGGTTTGTTTTACACTGTTGACCCAAGAGTTTTATACTTAAAGAAAATGTAAAAATTAAACAGGATGTTAGTACCAAGTCAACTTGGATTGGTAATGTTCCTTTAAAAGATAAACTAACTTGTCCAATGTTGCTATACGGGTGGCATATTGATGATCATAAAACTTATGACTTTGTTAAAGATAATCCTCAAAAAATTAGTAGACATAGTATTATTGATCAGGATAAAAGATTAATTGTTTATGGTGATCTGAAAGATGGAAATACTTTATATTTGAATACTTTGATTAGTTTGTGAAAAAATATCTAAAAATTTAAAATGGAGTATCTAGTTATCTTACTAGTTTTATTAAGCATTGCGGATTGTTATTCAATTGGTAGTAGATGGTCGACAAATAATTTAACATGAAGACTGATAAATTTTCAAAATACATCCACGATATTTGAAAAGGCTTTCAAAACATGGAGTGATGTTGAAAATCTAACATTTACTCAAATTCACAGCGAAGACTCTAACATCTCTATCGAGTTCGTTCCGTTTGATATAAACACTGGAAATTTAGCAAAAGCATACCCTCCTGACCACATTAAGAAAGGTAAAATTGAAATAGATCGAAATGAAAATTGGGACTTTAGAAATGGAAAAGGTTGTGAGGAATGTAAGTATAGTTTACTAAGTGTTGCCATTCATGAAATAGGTCATGCATTAGGTTTAGGTGAATCCTCTGATAAAGACGCAGTGATGTATTTTAGGTGTAAACCTTTGAGAGACAAGCTCTGATGACATTTATGCTATACAACAGCTTTACGGTGCTAAAAGAGAAAATAGATGGGCAACAGTTTCTTCTGAATATGCTGACATGATAGCCAGATATAAAGCAATGAAACAGCTTCAGAACCATACACAAAATTATTTTCAATCTTCATAACATTTTTTATACTATATTATAGAAGGGGGATATAGTTTACATTATTCTCTATGGAAATGTGACTATTAGATGGATATTAAATGACTGTTAAATAGATGTTAGATGACTGTTAAATAGATGTTAGATAATTTTTAAATATTCACTCTTTATTAAATGACAAAAGACTCGAGCGATTTGAATGGTATAATCTATCGAAAAGAGAAGACTATAACTCCAGGAGATATACTATATGACTATAAGATGACTTATGTTAACAAATTCAAAAATGCTAAACTAGCCGAAACAGATAGTTCAAAAAGGTGATATGTAAAAAAATTGGTATTTCTGAAAGTACACTCCAAAGATATATGAAGGCTGTTGGATTCACTGATGAAGGATTCTATGGAAAACGACTTGGTAAAAAGAAGAAGGATCATAAGAAAGTTGATGGTAAGAAAGATTGTAAGAAAGATGGTGGAAAGAAACAGGAGAAAGTTAAAATAAAAGGTGGTATGGTAGAATCAATAGATGATAATTCACAAACACAAACTTATTATAACGTAGATAAACATATTGAAAACGTGAAGTAATTATT
>JAQFXV010002319.1:0-10660 GCA_034694065.1 Camisia spinifer
ACATTCCTTTTGAGGATAAATGATTGTCATTTGCTTTCTCCATATAAATAATGTACGAAATGGCAAAAATGGCAAATGAACTGTTTGTTGGATAGACTGTCATTTCCGCTGCACCTGTCGTTTGTGTCAAATAAAGTGGCTTAAGATAAGAATAAAACAATGAGACTTCTTAACACTATTTAGCGTTAAATACTTGATAAATAGCTATCAGTCATTAGTCAACTAATTATAACATTCATCTCGAATTTTAAAAGAATCAAAATAACAACTTTTATATTTTTAAAAGTATTTTAAGTAAATTATATTTTCAAATATGGAATCAAATTCATAATAATAAGACTCACCCAAAAGAAGGGATGAATTAGTGGTTAGAGATGATGGAGAAAGCGATTCATTCAACTGTAGAATAAATTAATAATTAATATGAAAAAATTGATGTTTTTATTATATGATAGAAAAAGAATTGATAGCTTTATATTATGTAAAAAAGTATAATTACATTTTGAACTAAAGGCAATGGTGTTTCATTTGATGATGAATCACGATTAGGCGGCGGAACAATAATCCAATTATATTTTCGCATTTCTATCGGAACTTTCATTCTCTCATAATCTCTCCACTGAAGAGTTAAGGACTCAAAACAAGTCAGACACGTAACCACACTCTCACCATTACATATAGTTAAGGCACCTTTTGGTCAAAATATTTATATTATTATTTTTTATTACAAAATTAATGCTTTTTTTAATAGTGATAAGTTTTCTGAAAAAACAGTTTTAACCAAAAAAAACTGATTTCAATAAACAATGTTTTCGCTACTGAAATGATTGATATGTATTAAAGTGTTAAACGGATGAATGGCTCAAAACTCTTCAGTTAAAAGGAAATCGTGTTGTTTTGGGAATAAATGTTGAAAATAATCGATTGTTAAATAAAATAAAGAATACATTCTAGGCTTACATCTGTTTATTCTAGTATTTTTTGAGTAAATTTATATTGTAATGGAATAGTATAATAGTACGACATATTTGAAGATAAGTTTAAAATGAACTCAAAATATAAATTCAATTTTCAAAAGTGTAAACCTATTGATTCATAGCTTTGTTTCAAATTCGTGCCAAAAACTATTGACAAGTTTTTCTTTCGAACAGTGAACTATAGCCTTTTTATTATGAGACCAATCAATTAAAATGAAGTGATAGTGAGGGTCTAGATTTTGCCGGAGATGAAACACTTGAAAGTGAATAGGAATCTGAATTCAATATTAATTTATGAAAGTTTACAAAACAATAACAACTGATTAATTGAAATATGAGTTCAAAGATTGCATTAAGAGAATAGATTTATGAGATGGTCAGCAATAAGAAAATTACATTTTTGATGTTAACTCATATTTTTAAAAGTTGTATTAATTCTGAGTAAATCAATATTAAATGAAAATAAAAAAATGCTGATTTTTCTGAATATACTATCATTTATTCTTTATTCCTAATCGGCTTACATTTGAAAGTTTCCGAACGTTTTGAGCGACAGAAAAAGGGCCGGATTTGCGATAAAGTTATGGCTTTAGTGATTACAATGGAATCAATTTAAATCTGAAGCCCAACTATACTCAGAATAAGAATATTATAATAAATTTTGAAAACTCATAACATAATCGAATTGGGTTTTTATGCAGTGTTTGAAAGTTTATAAAAACTTTGAGGGATAATAACTTATTGTTTGAATTAAACTGAATTGTATAGCATTGAGAAATATAACACAATAGAAAACTGTAAAAAGTAAATACAATATAACTATCGAACAGCTTCTGATTGTAATAAATTGAAATAATTTTAGATAATCTTCTCATAACATAATCGATATGAGAGTTACTACAGTAGTATTTACTGTTGCAGTAATGAAATCACAATAAGGGACGCAAAGTATAAAATCACATCAAATTCTATGTATTCTGAGGCAAAAAAGTTAAACTCAAAATTTTGTCCTCAAATAACAATAGAATTATCAATTAATTTAGGAATCAATTTATAATTCAACCTTTGAATAGTACTCAAGTATTAGGCTTAGAATTGAATCAATGGTTTTGGAGTTACTTTAAAATGTTGAGAAAAATTGGGTTCAATTACTGAATACAAGCTTGAAATGAGAGAAAGAAAAACAATTAATTAGTTTAATGTCTGACCTGCAGGTCGCGGATGTTCTAACAAAAATGGAAAATCTTTAACAGTAATGGAACGAACTCTTTGTCTAAAAGTAGTGACACCACAAATATAACAAATATATTCTTTGCAATTATATGTTCTTCTGATCGGATCTTTATCTTCAATAAATGGCGAAATATTGTATGCAATCCATTGACCGATCAAAGAATGATAACAAAAAGTACAGACCAGACCAGTATTATTTCGATTGTCATCTCTTTCATCACAATTATTAATACTTGTATTACTATTATTACTATTATTATGTGAAATAAGTTTTTTCAAGATCGGGAAAAACGGATAAATTCCTAATTCATGATTAAGAAGAGGCGGAACTCTTGGCGCTGAAAGAATCTGATAGGTGTGGCCCGACATTGAATATTCGCCACAAACAACACAATTAGCAGAAGTTGTATGAAGAGGTCCTCCGAGTGCTGACAATATATCATCCATTGGTCCAGAGATTTTGGTTTCTGTTTCGTTGGGATATTGTATTGAAGAAGAAGTCGTACAATAAGTGTTATGAGTTTGAGTCGTGACTGTTGTTAATAATGGTTCAGAAATGAATGATTGCTGTAATGGTGGCGGAGAAGACACTTGGATTTTAAGCGGTGGCGGAGTTATTGTTCGGTGAAGTGGTGAACGACGGCTCATAAGACGATAATCACGTTGAGTGTGAGGAATAAGTGCCGACTCAAAGGTATCCCATTGAGACTCAAGTGATGACAAACAAACATTACATACTCTGACTCTTCCGAACGAATCAATTTCATGAGCTTTTAGTAAGTCTTTCAAGAATGGAAAGAAAGATTTCCTCTCGAGACTAATCTGTGAAGGGTTTGTATCGATTAAAAATAATTGAGTCTTAACTCTATTACAAAGCGCACAAATTTCTTGATTATTACTATTACTGCCGGTATTACTATTGATAGTATTATTAAACTCTATCATTGACTTCTTCTTCGGCTCATTTTGCGAATAATGATTTGAGACATATTGTTGTTGATTATCATTATTTTTAATGAGATCTCTGAAGCAATTAATACATGTCAATACTCTTCCAGTCTCTAAATTATTTCCCGAACTAATAATAAACTCTTGAGCTGAGGATAAAATCAATTTTTTCATTGAGGAATTGGTGTCATTCATAGTAAACATAGAGATCACAACGTCTTGCATAGCATGTGATAATTCAATACTACATAACGCACACGAATATCTATTAATTCGTTGTCGAGTATTAATGGATACAATCGGACGAAAACTGTAATGACGTTCAGGTATCGGAACGTTAGACCTTTGAAACTGTTCCCATTGTTGTAATAGAAATCTATGACATGAATCACATGAACCTATTCTACCGTTAGAGTCAATCGGATTCGCGCCCATTGGCTTTGGATGTGATACAAGTGATGGAAAGTATGGACAGTTAGCCATCGGTCGAAGCAATACATTCACTAATGTTAGACATTCTTCTCCACAAATATAACAGATCTGTGGATAACGATTAGGTGTCCAATACTTAACGCTATTATTGTTATTAATATTACTATCATTTCGAACATTAGGTCTGAATTGAGTTGAACTCGAAGTTGAGGCCAAACTCAGATCAAGTACTTCTTCACTCGTATTCTTAATGTTTGTATTATTCGAACTGTTATTGACTTCCAATTGTTTCTTAATATTAAAACTATTATTAAAATCGTTTTTATTATTAGTCATTAATTTATTATTATTTAAATAATAGAATCGATTCTTAATAGGAATTTGTTTGACTTCGTATTCATTCCACTGATCGATAAGTGATTGCGAACAAAGACGACAACAATTGACTTGAGATGAAGTACTGTTTGAAAGCGATTCCAGTATTGGGAAGAATGGCGTCGAAGAGCCGATTGTGGGCCGACTGTAGACAACATATTGTCCGCAATCGCGTTCACATATCAGACAAATATTCATTTGAGAGACTGTCGAACCATTCGATGCATTCGTTATGTGTTGTGTCGATCGAGACATTTGTCACAAACAATTCCTTTCAATACTTATTTATCAATATATTTATCATCAAAAATAATATTTTGTTTTCATTATTAGTTTATAATATTTCAATGCATTCAATAATAATTGATTTTTATCACATTTTTCAACCTTTTGTTGTTTTCTTTCTTCAATTTAATTATACTTTAGTTTTGAGAACAATTTCAATGATTAATAATATTTATTGTTTTGTTCATAAATAACAATAAATATCAAAAAAGTATTTAAATTCACACATTTTGTTGAGATTATGATTCAAATAAATTATTTGTTGACAAATATATGTTGAGAATATATGAATTCAATCAACAAAATCATTGCAATAGTTGTACTCAAAACAGACATAAACACAATTCAAAAGCACACAAAAGATTTTGTATTTTCAAAATATTTCAAAATACTTTTCTTATGATTTATTGAATAACTCAGACATTAAATAAAAAACTATTTAAAAACTTTTAAAAGTTAAATATAAAGTAAATAAAATTAATGGAATTTACAATAATCAAAAACGAAAAGTTTCAAAAAATACTTAAATAATAAAAAATAAGTGAAACGCCAGCCGTGTTATGAGTTTTTGGTCACTTCTCATTCTAAAAGGTCTGTTTATATTCACATTGCTTTACCTCTACCTTAAACTATACCTTTACTCTACTTTAGCTTTTGAACCCCTTTTTAGTTCCCCTTTAAGTCCCCTTTCAGTCTCTTTATGTGTCGATTTTCCTTATCTCAAAATATTTATCCCTATTATGTTATTTTGAATGAAAAGTTTTGTAACTTAAAAATGCGAACTCAAAGTATTTATTATGTAAAACACTATCTTTTGATCAATAAATCAAATAATTTTCAATTATGACAGTTTTATCTGATTTTGAATGAAACAACATTTTCTAATCGTTAGAATTAAACAAAGATTAAAATTCAATTTCAAACTTATCACTTATTTTTAAGTTTCATATTAAACAAAAAGTTAGAGGAAAAAAGTGTTCAATTTAGTCGAAAATAACCAAATAATAAAGTCATAGACATTGAGCTCAAATTGAATAAATTAAAACTTTATGAGAAATCTGATTCTGTTTTTCAAGTATTCCTTATCTAAAAGTTTAAGAAATATTTAATAGCGATAAATGACTCATAAACACTATTTATCAGAATTTATAATTTATGTTTGAGTAAAGTTTTTGCTAAAATTGTTTTTTTCCGTTTGAAGATCATCTTCAGATTATACACAAATAAATCTAATGTTTTTCACAATACAAGTTCTGTTGAGTTAATTAATTGAAATCATTTTAATGGAATTTAATTAGTTTAGAATTAATGATCACAAACTTATTCGAAAAACTCATTGCTTTGAAGATTGATTAATTTTTTTCAAATTTCAGACAAAAATATTGTTCATATCTGAAGATTTTCTTGAAATGAATTCACTTTTTTCACTATAGTTATTAATATTAAACTTCAGAACATATTTATACCAAATTATTTTTATAAACCTAACGAGTGTCGACTGTATGAAAAACATGTCAATCATTGCAATGAATTTTTAACGCTCTAAAGAATAAAGCTATAAAAATGATTCTTTTAACTGATTTGAAAATTTTATTTTCACTTATTTATAGGATTTTCATTTGAAATAAATATAATTTTATATTTCCTCTCATTGAAGATCAAAGAATATTATTTTTAACCTAAAAACTGAGTAAAAATATTGAAATGGAAACAAAATATAAAAATGTTGACCAATTTGTTTTCGATAACTTGAAGTTAATTGATTTGGAACATGAAGAAGAACTCAACCAAAGCAAGTGAGTTATTGTTTTCAGTTTATCCAAAATTAAATCGATGCAAAAATTCATTACTAATTGTTATCATTGCTATTATTTATTTAATTAAAGGACATATCAAGAAAAGCTATCATTAGTAGAGCTTCAAAATCGAGGCATTTGTCTGACAAGACTTTGTCGAATATCAACGAGAAATGGACTTTACGGGCGGACTGTTATAACGTTTGGCCCCAAATGGTCTTCAAAACAATTGCCATCAAATGGGATAACAAGTGGTGATATCGTTGGCATCAGTGCTAACAATGATAGCCTTATTCTGATATCTGGTGTTGTGTTTAAAGTCGAACCAATCAGTATTGATGTTGTATTCGATAGAGATATAAGTGCATTAAATGATTATAACGATAATCAAATCTATAACTTAATAAAATTGACTAATGATGTCACTCATCGAAGTCTAAAATATGCATTAAATGATCTGAAGAAATACAGCATTTCTCACAATTTGATTCAAGTATTATTCGGTGAAACAGAAATCAGTACTCAATCAACAGAAAGTTATAACGAAATTCAATACTTCAACACTAGTCTAAATGATTCGCAGAAGAAAGCGATTGAATTTGCTTTAAATCAAAAAGAAATCGCTATAATTCATGGCCCGCCCGGAACTGGAAAGACGACAACTTTGATTGAATTCATTTTACAGTGTGTGAGAAAATATAACCTGAGAGTGTTGGCGACCGCGCCTTCCAATGTGGCGGTCGATAATCTACTTGAAAAGTTATCGATAGCAAAAGAAGACAATATAATACGTTTGGGACATCCGGCCAGAGCTTTCTCACAATTACAGAAGTATTCACTCGACGCAGCCATTGAAAGATCGGATCAGTTCCAAATTGTTAATGATTTGAGATTAGAAATCGATAAAATGTTAAAACAAAGGAAATCTTTTAGTGATATACGAGTTTTGAGAAAAGACTTGAAAGAAAGAGAAAAGAAAGCGATGAAACAAGTGTTAGAACAATCAAAAGTGGTTCTGTCGACGCTCACCAGTGGTTCACCTGGAGGTAGACTTAAACATATACTCAATAGTGACGGATACTATCCTTTCGATGTTGTTGTAATCGATGAATGTTCTCAAGCATTAGAGGCTTCGGCTTGGATTGTACTCAACTGTGCGCATAAATGTGTATTAGCCGGAGATCATAAGCAATTGCCGCCAACTATTATTTCTGAAAAGGCTGCAAAAGCAGGTCTTGAAATCTCACTTATGGAACGTTTGTTAGAACAATTTGAAAAAAATAATATCATACGAATGCTTAACGTTCAGTACAGAATGAATAAACTTATAATGAACTGGTCTTCAAATATATTCTATTCAAACAAATTGGAAGCCTTTGAATCTGTTGGTAATCATTCTCTTGAAGACATTATCGAAGGATCAAATATTCCTCCTCTAGTTTTGATCGACACCGCGGGCTGTGATATGAATGAATTGGAATTAGAAGATGAAGAATCGAAAGGAAACGAATACGAAGCAGATATTGTTACCATTTATGTGAAAAGGCTTATTGAGAAAGGCTTTTCACAGTCTTCTATTGGTATAATCTCTCCATACAATCTTCAAGTAGAGCTTTTAAGAGTAAGACTTGAAGCTTATAAATTAGTTGAAATCAAATCCGTCGATGGCTTTCAGGGCAGAGAAAAAGAAATTATAATCTTATCAATGGTTCGATCGAATGACAAACACGAAGTCGGCTTTCTATCTGAGAGCAGGAGAATCAATGTTGCCGTCACTCGAGCCAAAAGACATTTAGTTATTGTTTGTGACAGCGATACTGTTTCTAATGATTTAATCATTAAATCATTGGTTGAACATTTTCATCAAAACGGAGATATTATTTCTGGTCATGATTTTATTGAAGACATGAAAAGCTTGTCTGACATTAAGAGACCCTCAAATTTACGATTTAAAGCTAAAGAAAGTTCGAAAGTCAAGTCAGAGAATCTGAATAAACCAAAATTCAAACAGAATGTTGAAAAGTATTCCGATAAAGAAGAAATTGATTTGAAAGCCATTGAAAAGCAAAAACAAATTCAAGAAAAATTAGAAAATTTCATCGCAACTCTTGATTGTGATCTATTATCTTTTCCCTCTATTTTGACTTCATTTGAAAGACTATTAGTTCATGAAATCGCAGAATCGCTTAATTTGATTCATGAAAGTATTGGTGAAGGAAATGAGAGGCATATTATTATTAAAAAGAAAGGTTCAAAATCGCAATTAGAAAGTATTCCATCAGAAGTCAAACGAATGGATTTATTGACTATTCAAGAGATTCCAGAAAGTGTTCAAAATGATGAAAACATTCTTAAAGCGGATAAAAATTTTAAAAAAGAAACAAATGATCCTAAAAATATTACTAAAACAAAAGACAATAAAAATATTCCTAAACTCAAAAATGAAAAACCGAAGATTAAAAATAAATGGGAGAACACAAAAAAGCCGATTTCACTTCCAGATGATGATGATATCGATGTACTGATAGCTAGTGTTAAAAAATCTGACAATATTTGTTCTCTTTCAAAATGTAAGACGAATATTAGTATTTTGGGTCAAAGCTGTCAATTCTGTGGTTTTAGATTTTGTTTGAGTCATAGTATGCCTGAAATACATGGCTGTGGAGAGAAAGTGAGGGCTTATGTGAAAAGTACTATTAGAAAAGATGGAAAACTCTATGCAGGCACTGGAATGCCTCAGAAAAAGAAATTAGATTCAGTTAAACGCAATTATTTAGAAAATAAGTTATCGAATAAGTTAAATGATTTGTCAAATGATAGAAAGAAAAAACAAAATGATAAAAAATAGTTAATTTTCAAACTTTTCATTGAAATAAAGACGAATTCATGCCTAATATTTGAATAAAAAGAATTTAACTTTAATTAAAATACTGTACTATTTTATTGGCAAATATTGAAATATTTATTTTAGTGAAATGGCAAATATAATCATTTGTTGAGCTAAATAAATGTTAAGAATAACATGTGGTGTAATAGAAATACTGGTAATAAACTATAAACTATATCACAGGAAATTTAAATAACATAATAATGGCATTTATAGACTAGTTTAACAAAATTAATCCTTTTTAGTTCTTAACCTATACACTGAAACATTCATTTCATCGATATTAAGCTTTTCACTGATAGAAATGTCACTTTTCCTCTCATGAAGTAATGATAGACTCATTTGACTGATTTGAGACTGTAATGATTTAACAATAATTGGTGAAAAACTTTTAGTTAATTGAACATAAGTTGAATTAATAGCACATTTGGTTTCACAGCTAACGCCTAAACGATGCAAAAAGATTGAGAATTCATTTGGTTTTGAGGAACGCCTCAGATTCAGAAGATGTATATTACAGGGCAATGGATTGTGAAAGAAATAGAGTTCGCTTATTGTACTTTTCATTGTACTGCACATTATAATCGGTGGCGTTAATAGTTTCTGTAATTCCAACTGTGATTCGAGAGTTGGCTTAAGAGGTTCTGTGGGTTTGGCTTCCAATAGGATTTTGAAAACTTCTTTTGTTTTGCGATTGTCAACAACTCCTTGATTGAGACCTCTTTGATCGTCTTGTAATAGACGTCTATCAAGAAATATGTCGATCCAACCCGATCGAGGACTCGTTGCCCCCAATGGCTGTCCCGTTAAAATACTAAATCTTTTACTAATATCTTCAATGTATACCGTTGTAGACATCGGATAAATATTTCCTTGTATTGGAATTTTATCATAACGTTTGCGTTTAATAATTTGAAACCCATTGAGATCAGTATAAAATATGTTATCATTCTCTATATTAGTGTAAAACCTCATCATTAACTCTTTATTACCGAAAGATCCCTGACCTAAAAAGAACTCATTTTCTATTTCAAAAAATCTTTTCCCTTTAATGATAGATATTTGATGTCGAATAGGAATGGGTTTCTCAATAATTAATTCAAATTTAGTCAAAACATTTCCTTTAGTGACTCGTATTTTAGGATTGCTATAAACTAAGTCTTGAGCGTCTTCATTGTCGGGAAGGAATATATAGGCACCACTTTTTGGTGTCTTTTTGCCACTCCTTGTGCCGTAAGTCATGAATTTCATGCGCACATCAGTATGTTTAACAACATTATTGCTATCTTTAACAGTGAATTTTCTGAGCATACCGTCTGCGCCACTGAATGTCAATTGTATTGTTTCACTTTCTAATAAAATCTCAGTCGGAGTTTCAGCAAGTGATGTGATATGTCTTAAAGAGGAATCAATAGAATCCGCAAAATTATATAAAGTGACTTCACTTGCTTTTGTAGGAACTCTCTTAACATCACAGAAACCAATGCTATATTCAGCTAAACTCAAAGCTTTCAGATTTAAAACAAAACAGGCTTCGATTCTATCGTTTAATAAATTGTTTGCAGACCAGACGTGATTCACTTGAATCTCTTCAACTAGTATTCCATCATTATCTTTAATACACCAATTGGTCTCATTTGTACTTAAATGAATGCAAACCAATTCAGTTGAGGCAAAACCAAGAGAATTATAGACTACAAAATACCTGAAAATTAAATAGTTTTAGC
>JAQFXV010002320.1:0-10656 GCA_034694065.1 Camisia spinifer
TTTTTTAGGACATTGATTTTGTGGATTATATTAAAACTAATGATTTATTTTTCAATGTCTTTATCATCACTTAAATATACTTATACAGAGTATGAGTAAGTGAGGTTTTAGTCAGGTTTAGACCCTTCGAAGCTTAAACAACTCCCAAAGATTTTTTGAGAAAATTTATTCTTCTTTAATGCAAAGCTCAAACAAAACTCTAAATATTTTTGAGAAATTTTTTTCTTTTTTAAGGCAATTTTTTTTATAAAAATTCAAAATAAATTAAAGATTGATTTTTCAATTATATTCAAACTATATTTTATTAATTAATCAAATAAATGTTTAAACATTATACAGATTCTCTTTAATTATAATTAAAACATTTTTAAACGCATATAAATTAAGAAAATCAATTAAATGTTTATAAATCAAAAATCACAATATCTGATTGAATTCTAACTGCAAGCCTGACTATTACAATAGGATTCTTAGAATTGCATATTTAACAAAGAAGAAAAGCATACCAATTAATAGCATGAAGTAATAGATTAAAATATGGTAGAAAATCTTAGCATTATTAAATAATTTTTCGTTTACCTTTGATTGTCCATTTTCTTTAATTTTTATAATAAAAATTAAAAAATAAAATCCAAAAAATTCAAAAATATTCATTTTGAATTTCGATTCCCCTTTAACTTCCACCTTGCTCATACATATAAAATATAAATACAAAGGTAAATATAACCTTTATCATTCTCATACTGTAAATCTCTGGTATTCAGGTTTGGTTATAGTAACAGAATTATCCGTTGAATTTTGTCTAATAATCTAAATCTGAGTAATTCAATTGTAGAATACTGCATCTAAATTTTATCTTATTCTGAAGAAAAGGATTATAAATAGTCTATTAAATCTGATAAAATTGACAATAACTATTAAGTTTTACAATAATAACTTTTCATTAGGTAAACTCATTTGAGTCTTTATTGGGAAATTATCTCAAACAATGCTCTATCAATTTTTTTGTTGAATTTTGAAAATTTTGGCTAATTAATTAATTGTGTAACTTATCAATGGATACAAAGAAAGAAGACAATACACTAAACACTATTGAGGAAGGAAGCGAATATAGTAGTGATTTTAAAATATCAAAATTTGATAAAAATATTTACACTGTATTATTATGTTATGCAAACTTGACTTATGTGAGTATTAAAAAATAACCTCGAAATTGGCCATCATTTTGAATAGTTGTTTTGTTCTTCATTCAAAAAATATTATGTTTTTCCAGTCTGTTCTCAATAAAATATAAATTTTAACGTAAAAGTTTGAGTTTAAAGAAAAAATTCTTTATATATGAAAAGATATGAAAAGATATGATACGACAATAGAATTGAGTTTCGCTTTGAAATATACTGCTACTCAAAAATTAAGCTGAAAGTGAAAAATGTTTTGAAATTGAATTCGACATTTAATTTCGAAACTGAAACTTTTGACATTTTATAAGGATTTAAGATATTTTGACTACAGAACAGATTGTATTCAGAAAAATAACTGATAGGATTCATTACAATTAAATTTAATTTCAGGGGAAAGATATTATTAGTTATATTTTTATTTTATTACTCCAGAAAAAGAGTTTTGTTCTTTAATTCACCATCAAATGATAATTGGACTAATTCAATGAATTTAATTGTTAATGGATGTCATTCTATGGAAAGCTTTCTGCCATTTATTGAACTAATCTCTTGCTAGTTTTCAGAGAAAACTGTGTAATTGATGAAGAAAAATATGATGATCAAAAAATAATGTTAGTTTTCCGCACAATTTATGAAAACTCAATTAGCACTCAATAAAAACAGTAAAAATATTAATTTTATAAGTTAGATTAATACTCAAGTCCTTTTGCTATTCAAAATGAAGGCAAAAAAGAGCTTATACTGAGACTCGAGAGGTATTTATGAGAAAGACTTCTAAGTTTAAATAGAAGAAGTTATAAGTGATTGTGAATTGAACTTATGAGTCAATTAAAACTATTCAATACAAATCAAACCTATTCTACTCTTATATTATAAACTAAAAAGATTATTGTTAAATTCATAAATTTTTTCATTAAATAAGACATAATTAAATTATAAGAAACAAAGATGTGTTGTTAACATAACGTTTTGAGTTCACATAAAACTGTTATTGAGCGTTCTTAATAACTTAGTAATTTATAGAATATAGTTCTAATTTTTCATTCTCTACTCATATCGAAATATTTCAGATAGTATAATAATAAATTATTATTAATAATACTTAATCACTACTGATAAACTTACTATAGATTGGGGAAAAATGAATTGGGGGCTATTATATCGACAAAATCTATGATAGGAATACAGAAGTTTCCGTATTTCAAACTTCTCATTTATTCTAGAATTTTAGTAAACGCGAGTTACATATTAAGATCCATACTTGTTTATTTTTCAAAGGGAGCCTCTTTGACTTGTATGACCCCAGCTCTACTTGATTACTCTCTTCTTTTAAAAGTGGAAACAGAAATAATATCACATTATTTCACATTGTTCGCAATTGGAGTAATTCTTGGATCGTTGTGTAATTATCTCTCAACACTATTTGTATTGACAATATATTATTCAATTTTTTTCATTTAATAGTTGGATTTCTTTTCAAGTATATCAATCGTCAATTAACACTAATAATAATTCTATTACTTTTTGGTTTGGCCACTGGTTTATCGCCTCAATGTCCGAATTTCATAATATTTTATTTGTGCGGTTTCATTAGTGGTTTAGGGGCGGGAACTTTAGATACTGTACAGACTGTTTGGCTCATTGAAATGTGGGAGTTAAAAAGTGGATCAATGCTTCAGCTGTCTGAATGTACTTATGGAATCGGAGCGTTCCTTGGTCCGCTCATCGTTGGACCATTCATAGAAGGTGAAGTTATTTTTTGTTAAAATTGTGCAATTATTTTAGAAATGTAGAGTCATATTCTTGTAATTCACAATCATTTATAGTGTACAAAAAATTAAATAATGTTTTGTTGTAATGATTGCGTGCGATCTCATGTTTACTTAGATTTTAGTTAAATTTTTTTTTGTTAGTGAATAATGAAAGAAAATAATTCAAACAGATTCAGAATAGAATATAAATTATTTAAATTAAATTGATATGACTAATTTCCAAAGGCTTCATTTAGTGAAATTTCCGTAGTTTTTATTCAAAATTACTCGTTTATATCATTCGAATTCAGAAAAATATTATAGAAACTCAAAAATAGTTAAATTTTGATGATATTGTGATAAGATATGCAAAAAAATCATATGTATCTAAACAGTTTTGTTATTTTATTATTCTTTCTGCATTAATCTTTGAAAAATATACATTATTTTCTTCGAAATTGGAATTCGAGACTCGAACGAGTCTCGAGAACGATTCGATCGAGACCCGATACCTAGCACTAGTGAAAATGCTTAAAGGCTTAGTCAGTTTACTTATTTTTTAGTATCAATTTTCGAAATTATTGAGTTAATTTTTGCAAATATTAAATCAAAAACTTGAGAAGAAAATTTTGTCGAGATTAGAGAACCAATAAACGAATTAATTGATAAAGTTGCTGAAAATTTTTAATTGTTTATGATTTTGACTAAAATAGGAGAAGAAAATAAAACATTGCACACCAACTCAACAATCAATTATAGAGAGAACTTAACGACTCCGTTTGCAATTACTGGATCTTTACAAATAATAGCAGCAATATTATTATGCATTATGTATTTCTATCATAAATATATTCCTGTCGGCAAAACTGAGGAAGAAATTGAAAAAGAGATCGAAGATGTGTTACGTCCAATTGAGAAAATATATCACAGACGATATTCTGTTCAAATCCTCGAAGAAAAGCCGGACACACTTCCAATGCAACACATGAAACCTCGTTTTTCAATTCAAGTTAATAATGTGAAAAACACGCAAAATTGGCCAAATGAAAAAGTTATCCCATACAAAAGAAGATTCTCTTCATTTCATGATCCTAAGAAGTCAATGTATAAACCACCTAAAAAATTGCCGAAAAAGACAATGCTAGCAATAGGCGCTGTTAGCTTTGCAACTATGATAGCTGCAGAAACAGCTTATATTGATTTCTCCCCCACTTATTTCCAGCTCTCTTCACATATTTCTGGTAATGATATTCGTTTGATAAAAATTAAATTTTCTGAAATGTTTCAAACATTTCTGATTATATTCTTCTTTTTAAATTTTTTAATCAGGAAGCGAATCAGCTATATTATTATCTGCAATGACAGCATCCTATACTCTAACTCGTGCTATCAGTATATTTATAGCGATTAAAGTTAAACCAAAATATATGTTATCTTATCATTACCTCATACTATTCAGCGGATTAATTATATTATATTTTTCTAAAGAGAGTTTAACTGTTATTTGGTTTGGAAATATCATTTTTGGTCTGTTATTCAAAAATTCAAATCATTCTTCATTTCTGATCAAATTTTACTCAACAGGTATAGGAATCGCAACATTCTGGTCGGCTATTTTCTCTCATATCGAACACTATTTTGAAATAACAGATAGAGTCGGGACAATCTATATATCATCTTTAGGTGTCATCCAAGCGGGCACGCAGTTTATTGAAGGCCCACTTATTGAAGAATATCCTGAAGTCGTTCTATACTATTGTACGTCCGCCACTGTTATAAGTTTTCTGTGTTTCATTCTCTTCAGACTCATTGTCTGGAGAATTAAAAGTAGATCAAAATCAAACAAATTATATAATGAGAATATGGTTTCGAAAATTTGATTTCATTAAAGCACAAATATATTTATCTGGAAAAATTCTGTTTTTAAAATTGCTGTTCACCTGTTTTGTCAATAGAAAATTAATTTTCAAAAAAAATAAACTATATTCTTATAAATTAACATTAATTTTCGGTATATTTATTAAATTCTGTTATGCCAACTTTTTTTTATCATACTCATTAATTAGAAAAGTTATTTTAAGGTTAAATATTTTATAAGATATAGTCTGTAAACGAAGAAATTAATTGTATATTGTTCATGATTATAAATATAAATGAAAATTCGTAAGGTGGCATTGTGTGGCAACTTTCGATTTTTTATGAGTTTACTGTTAACATATGACTGTCAAATGATAAAATGTCAAATGATAAAAATGATCATAATATTAGTATATTATGCTACGAAGTAGTATCATAAGAAAAGTTTATCTTATCATGATTCATGTTTAAATAAATCATGAATTTTCTAGAATTTATTATTGTGATAGTAAGGGCTTATAATGGAAATGAAATTGGTCAAAAAATTTGCATACCCAAATTCCATGATGATTAGTTGCGCAAATCATGAAACAAACATAGAATTAGAGCCCGCCTTTAGTCCATGTGCCACCTTTTCTTAATTCAAATTCAACAGTATAAATATTTCCATTAAAGAATTCGTATCAGATGAGAATATTTTCGATAAAATTTTTAAATTGAAGTTTTTAATCTCTCGAGTTTTTTCGAACAAATAGTTTACTAAGAAAATGATCACAGTTAAAGAGTTCAAGTGAGTAGACTTTTTTCAAATAATTACTTATCCTAAAATTGTTGATTTATTCATAATGAAAATCTGTAAACTGACTTTAAAAACTACATTCATGGTAGTAGTCATCACTTTAATTAAATAACCAATTATTCACTCAAATTTTCATATGCATAAAGTTGATATGATATTATTTGGTTTTGAATGTTATTCAATTAGTTAGTAGAGAAGCAGTTTAACAGAAACGCTTTGTTTAAAAAGCCTCATAAGATATATCTATTCAGTAATTGAAATCACGCCACCGGATAAAGCTATGCATAGGATGATCAATAATTATAGGGTACCTGCGAATTGACTGCAGACCTCTCTCCCTCTGCTCTCTCGCTTTTTCTCCCCACATTTTTAACTGTTCAAAGCATTCCTATGCAATGTCAACCAACACTTTTAAATTTTTCAATAAAATCGATTAAATGCTTTGAGTGCATAGTTTTCACTTCAATAAAATAATTGCCCGAAAAAACTAGTAATGAGTCTAACTTTCTTAGATATGCATTAATTACTTCAGTCTAAATTTAGATTCATTTTCATTAAGATCCCAAAGAGGATGCATGTTAAAAATATTAAGTTTTATAAATGGTTATTGTATATATTTTGGTATCTCGAGCTCTATTAATATTACTTTTATTTGGCTGTCCAGAAACAGAAATTTTCAACGCCTTCGCTTTTTCTAAAAATGTATAAAACACATTTTCATAGTTAACTATTGATGCATTTCTGTTTATTTTAAATTTATTTATCATCATAAAAATTAGTTTGACAAATCCAAAAAGTTGACTCATTTTTAAATATTAAGTACTTTTTTCTTCTTTAAAACTAGCTTATGATAGAGTAAATTTACTTTGAATAATTTTTTTAAAAATTTAATAAATCTACACTTTTAATCATAAAATTTTGCTCAAATTTTCAAATAAATTTTTTAAAATGCATGAAGAATTATTTTTCATAACGATTCAACTTTTAAGTTTTAGATCTAAGAGCCAATTCCAATCCAGCGAAGAACTCATACTCGTAATAGTTCGATAAAAGAAAGAATTTAAAAATTACTCTCAATTAAATATTATATTTGGTTAATTGATGATAATTCAAATGATTGTAACAATTTAGACTTTGTTCGGGAAAATTATAATGTTCTAAACTGAGGAGAACCGAACGTTTACAATGATAACTTAGAATTCTAAGTGCTTAAATATATTTTAGATTTTAAAAGGGATTTATTAAGTTTAATGTCTTCGAAAAAATTTAGTAAAAACAACGCTATTAAAAAAATAAATGTATTTGAATATTCACTAAAAATAAATTCTCATTTCAATGAATCCGAAACTTTCACAAATAGTTCTTTTGGCAAAGCTGGATATGAATCTTTTGAGACATGAGATATTAATTATGCTATGATTTAAATCTGTAATCAATCATATTCTCAAATTGACTTTTATTATGTTTTCCAATATTAATTAGAATTATATTATTGATATACTCAATATCATCATTTGTTTCTCATTTGGAATCGCGATCTCTTTATGAAAGAAGAAAACGAAGTTTTGCAAATTTGGGATGTCTTGGAGATAGTGATAAAGAAAAATTCGCTCGTTTGAGTCTTATATGTGAAGAATGTTATCATTTATATCGGGAACAAGATTTACACAAACGTTGCAGGTATTATAAGTTTAACCCGTTGTCAATTATTCATTTTGTAATTTTTTATTATTAAATGGATGCTAAAAATGCTGAAAAACTGTGACTTAGATTTCAACTTATTTTCAAATAATTTTTTATGTTTCTTTACAATGAAATAAAGAGAATATTGCTTTCGTAATGAAATATTCAGCCGATGTATTGATGCACTTCTATTGTCTCAGGAAAAGAATAAGTTGGTCAAAATGGTTGATGACTTGGATGGCTAAAAATTTATTCTGTTTTTTGCTCAATTTTTATAATCTTTAATGAATATATTTCACTTCAATTTGTTTGCATTGCAACTGAAGGTTGATTTAGGGATTTGAACAATATTTTTGAAGAGTAATCTTAGCAGCTATTAGCAGCTGCTCTAATATCTTTGCCTATTAATCTGCATAAAATATTTGAAATTTGAATTTGTCTCACTAGCTAGACATAATAATTTCATATGACTTTGTAAAGCTTTTAATATGATTTTACTGATTTAAACTAAGTTATAAGATGATAAATAAAATCTTATCGTTATGAAATAAGAGTTAGAACTTTTGGTTTTCCCGAAAATTTCACTCTTAATACTTTATTCATCGATATGTATTTATCTGTTTGTCATCTGTTATCTGTATGTCAATAACTATTTCATTTTATTAGTATAAATTCTTATATCTTATAATAAATATTCAATGATAAACAGTTAATGAATGAATTATCGGCAATACTTTATTAAAGATTAAATTTTTGGAAAAACCGAAATTTCTAACTCTTAATGATAGAGATAAGACTTGATTTCTCTTTTGCTTTAACTGAAAAATTACTAACATCGAATACATTTAATATAAATATCATAAGCCCTATTTGCTAAGATTCCTCCTCAAAAATATTGGTCATTTCTAGTTTTTCTTTTTTTACTAAAGCAATGAAAGTTTGCTCTTCTCTCAAGTTTGTAATCTTCGATATTTATTAAATAATTCGCTTCAACTCACAATAAATTTATATAAGAATTTTTACTGAAAAAATTAAAATTTATGTTTTTATTATTAAATAAATTATTGACAAATTCAAGGAGATTAAGTGAATTTATAACAAACTGGGTTAAAATAAATTTTGTGATCTTTCCACTTTTATTATATGTGATGATTTTTCGGAAAACGCAGGAAAATAATAATCTTTAAAAATTAAAAAAGGTGTCAAATTAGAAACAAACTCAAACTTGAATTTAAATTTTATTTTATAATATTCCATTATAAATGGTTGTAAAAGCGCGTTCACACTCATTAGCTTGAATTTAAAAATTCAAAACTTTGTGTAAACATATTTAAAATTACTAATAAAATTTTTGAAGCTTTTGAAGACTTCATTTCTGACAAATTGATGGCAATTGAACATTTCTGCAATAGGATTGGTTTCTCAAATTATAACAATACTTTGTGATTCGAGATTTTAAAATTCGAGATTTCAGGGTTAAATCAAAATTTCAGGATTGAATGGAAAGTGAATGGCTGAAAATTGACAGCAGAAGATACATAAACAAGTACGGATCATAATTATATAACTCGGGTATCATTGGAATATTCAATGATTATTGAGATAACCATACCATTATCAAATATATTTCTTTATTAATAAAAGATTTAGCTGGGTGAATATTTTCATCCTTTTATTAACAATGGAATGCTACTCCATCATCAGATATATATCTTTATTAATAAAAGATGTAGCTAGGTGATTATTTCACCCTTCTTTTAACAAAGAAATGCTTCTATATCATTATTTGATATATTCAATTTTTCAACAATGATAAAAATATTTCAATATTAGCATAAAAACTCGAAATTTTCGATGTTATTAATGAGAAAATGAGTACGGCGACAACGAATCTATAAACCCGAGTTAAAAATTAAGTTGTTACACAGAAATTAAAACATTAACTTTCATATTGCAAAGAGTATAATTCAAAATTATTAATGTTGAAATTATTTATAATTCACATCAAGTCATAATCAAGGAAAATTAATCGTTATTTAATAGTTATAAACGGGTTTCACTTAATTCTAAATTTAAAGCACATCTGCGAAAATTCTTAAAATAAGTTATAATTAGAGTAGAATATGTCAATCTGCGGGGTCTCAGTTGAAAAAATTAATTTGTTTTATTTTATCATAAAAATTTCCTCAAGACTATAATTGTACTCAAATTTAAAGTTAGGACAAAGAAACTCATAGGATTTGCGAAACACTTTTTCATGCAATCATATAGTTTTCGCGAAATCAAAATGATAAAATTTTCATGACATTGATTGATTATGTACTCAGCTCTTGTAAACATGTTACACATCATTCCCTCTGATGGAAATGACACTTCACACAGTGCATAAAGATCACACAACTTTAAACTGTTTAAATGACCTCAATTGATATCAATTTAAACCACATTCAAAAAGAATATTGAAATTGATACCTAAAATCACTATAGCATTAAACTGTTGAATTTTTGTTTTGTTTTCTTGGGATTAAATTCCTAAAGCCTGAATTTCATAGCCTTGAATTTTGAAAGCCTGAAACTTCATAGGCTTTAAATTCGGATGCTTGAAATCATGTTGTTTGATTACGTTTACAATCAAACCCTCAAATTAGTTAAATATCAGTTTTGTAATCTTAATTATTTTCATTCCATTTTCTCAATCATTCATTAGATTAAAGCGATGAACAAGTGAATGAAATTATAATATTTTTGTGATCCAAACCACGTGCTCCAGAATGCATCACACTTTAATATTGTTACGCTAAATCTGCACTCTCGTGATCCCCACCCACCTTATGTTATGTAATTTTTCATGTCCGACCTACCTAAGTTACGCATAGCTCATGACCCCCACCCATTCTATTTATCTTAACCTAACTAAAGTATGATGCCGAATATAATATAAAATGATTAAGAAACTAAATAATCGAAAAATGTTATAATTAATAATTAAGATGTTTATGTTAATTTTGTGATAATTTTTCTTTAATAACTTTAATCAAAAACTAGTTTTTTCCACAAATTCATTTTGACTTGAATGACATTTCAATAATCTCAAAATTGATTAATTGAGTTGACAACTTTTCTCAGTCCGAGTAAAAAACGGATTTTATTTGTTTTTAATATTGAATGATTAGGAGAAAGATATAAAATTCATGTTAAACATTAGTAAAATTATTTAAACCTCTGTCACTAAATCTACAGTAAAATCATGTGGTGTAACATAATTTTCAAATTATATATCAAGTACTGTATAGAGCAGGGTTTTCAAACCGCGAGCCAAAGTTGGCTCGCGAGGCTTTAAAATTTGGCTCTCGAATAATTCTGAAATTTTTTTTAATTCTCTCTC
>JAQFXV010002321.1:0-10655 GCA_034694065.1 Camisia spinifer
ATGAATTTATCTCTTATAAAACTCTAGAAAATCGAAATTTACACTAGTCTAGGTTTTATGTAACACCCCGTTATAACTAAAAAGATTCTGATGATAGGATTTATACATTATTCATTTTTTCGAAAATGGTTTTAATTAAGTAAATACTGAAAGTATTTTTTAAATGGAGACAAAGATTTTATGATAATTAGAAGAAAGGCTTTTAGGTATTGTATAAAATGGTCGATTTTTTAGTTTATTAAAAATCAAACATTTTATAGAATAAAATAAGATAACTTAACTTCATTGCTTCAAAATTTGACTGACTCGATACAAAGATTTTATCATTGCTTTAAAAATTATTTAAAAATCTCTTCTTAGTTTCAAAACCAAAACATTTGAAATAGCATTCATCGGAGTAAAAGCAAAGAAAACAAAAATTTATTCAAGTTATTGGAATAGTGAATACTTTACTCGATTCCTAACCCAAATATATTGAAAATATCTTTTCATGTTATATGACTTGTTTGAGTTAAAAATCAAATTTTTTTAAGTGAATTGAATTATATTGACCTGAATTTAATCGAATAAAATATTATTTTTGTGCTAAATTATAAATTAATGCAAAACTTTTAGTAAAAACTGATTTCATAATTAAAAAAATACTAATTTTCATGTGTTTGACTTAATTCAAAAAATCAATTATAAAACTATTAATTCAAATGATCTATTAATGCCTGTTTATTGTTGTGATATATTATTTCTCATTGAATGTTTGTTTTAAGAAACAAATGAAAAATTGAGAAAAGCTAAATAAAACTTTTTTATTGATTTTCTGCGAACATTTCAAATATTTAAAGAAAGAAATAACAGAATTGACTTTTAATACCAGAGAGAATAGTCTGAAAGAGTTTGTTCGCTCTGTGAAAAAATCTCGTTCGAAAGAAACCTCAAATTTATCGGATTTATTGCGTGACAGGACTATTAATGTTATGCGGAATATTTGAATTAGATTTAGAGCCAACTCTTCTTCAAAATAAATTCTCCAACTTTTCGATTTGACTGATTATTTTTCTTTCATTTTAAAATATTCTAATTCTTACTCCATTCTCAATCCATTTTAGTAAACAATTTTACAAAGAATTTCAGGAATGAACTGAAAAACAATTTAAGATACTATCAAACATATAAAGTTACTCAAACAGATGCTATAACAGGGCTTCACATTTTACATAACTTAGTATTTCATCCTTCGGATCATTTAACAAAAGGCAGACAATAATAGCCCAAATAGTTTCACAGCTCTGCACATTTCAATGTCTAATTAGGAAAAATTCAATTTTATATGGATTTTAAAGCATTCAAAATTCAGTTATGAGCATGTTATACATTAAACATATTTCTAAGTTCAAATTTAATTTTAAATAAATTGATTATTTTTTAAGATCAATTTAATTGATAATCATTTGAAATTACTTTTATTACGAGTTCTCAATAACTGTCAGCATTTATCATTCATTAATGTGAATTCATATTCATTTATACCGTAATTTATATCAATCAATTCCTGCGAAATGTTCACCAGTTTATAAAATGTTGAGCAAATATTCAATAAATCCTTTAACTGCTTTTCAAACCTTTAGATTCATAGCTCATTAGTAATGAGAATTACTATGAGTTGAATAAATATCAAAATGTGTAGTATTTATAAATAATTTGCAGTGAATGAGTAAAAAATACAATAAACAATAAATTGAACAATAAATTGAACTATTCAATCAAAATCGAGTTCATTCAAAATTTACTCAAATCTAATGCTTCAAAATTTCTTATCATAATTTTATCTTGAGCTCAACCTATGAATGATGGGTTTTCATGCATTTCATTTAACATAGTATTGAAAGCAATAAAAAATATTAATATTAAGGTGAATATTTCGCAGGAATTGATTGATATAGAATGATAGAATCAATTAAATTTTCTAACATTTAAACTTTAATCTTAACATTGAAATGTCTGAATTCGAAAAATTTGTATGAGTTCAAAATTTAAGTTTAAATAAGAGAAATAAGTCTTGTGGTTACGAATCACAGTCAGTCCTTTTGGTATTTTCAAAGAATTCAGTATTAATATTGAATTATCAATAGTTCATTCAGTAAATGCTTCCTTATCTCAATGTTATAGTATTTATTATGAAACAGTTATTGAATGAATCATTTATGAGATAATACTTGTATAGATAGTAAAATCTTAAGAAATACCAAAAGTTATTACATTGATTCATAACAATAAGAATTTATTCTAGACTCAAACTCTTTTATCTGAGATTAATTATTTGTCTCATACAACACATGTCACTGCATACTTATTTGAACCTTTTTATCATTATTAGTCTGAAGTATAAACAATCAATTTAAATATTTAAATTTACTTTCAGCTCATGACAAAAAATGCAATTTATTACAAAAGATCTCAAAATATTCTAAAGTTTCTCTTCAATTCCGGGTTTTCATTCTTTCATTTAAAATCCTTTCATTTTATTTATGAATATATTATAATTTGGAATTAATTATAATAAAAGTTCATATTTATAGAGAATTCAAAAAATAAGACTATTTTAGATTATTATAGGAATAAATCCATTTTTAATAGAGTTTTCTGATAGCCTTTATTTCATAATATTTAATATAGAATTAATACCTTTTGAAATCCGAGCTTATGTGAAGACTATTTCTTTTGGAGATATGATGAGGAAGGAAGTGATGCCAAAGTTATGTCAAAGTTATAGAATTCTGTAGTTTGAAAAATGCATTGAATTACAATAGGATAGTCTTGACAATAGAGTCTATTAAGTAAAAGACATGTGCAAAAAAGGTTCACTGTTTAATTCAGTGCATTCGATGTCGTGTAAAGAAATGAATTAATAAAGCGCTGCCATAGCTTTTAATCTCTTATCGCCAGATTGATTGATATTTATGTTACACTATTTGCGACATTATTGACCACTCATTCCCTTATTTTTAGGACTAAACGAAAATAAAAGTTAGTGAAGGAAAGAAACCATAGGATGGAATTGTATTGTTCAGTGATTATATTTTTAGCACAAGAGACCAGTTTAGGAAAAAGTTTATAAAAGTGCACTTTTATATATCATATTAGAAAAGAACAATTAAGATAATAAGAATCCGTAAAAAGATAAAAAAAGAACATCAAAATCATAAGAAATGATAGAAATGAGAAAAAGTTACGATTGGAGGCAAAGAGTAAGTGAATCCTCCATATTGTTGATATGGCCATAAGTGCACAATCAGCACAATGGACTTGTCGAATAACTCTATGAGCGTGGGTTCATCATCAATACTCTCGTGGTGTATCAATGATACTGTTGATCCTCAAGCAATAGATACCAGTTCTGAAATAGAAACTTATAGAGATGTAAACCTAACGCTGAGTGAACTCTGCAATATTGAAAATTCAAACAATTATCCCGATGAAGATATTATTCCCCCTCGTGAGTATACTATTCTCTAAATCAATTTAACAAATCCTTAATTCCAAACTCAATAATGCAAACTTGTAGGACTTGAAGCACTTTTAGTCGCATCATTAGGATTGATGATAATCGCGACTGTGGTCGGAAACATCTTGGTTTGCCTTTCAGTAGTACTCGTTCGCAAGTTGAGACATCCCTCCAATTACTTACTTGTGAATAATTTTCTAACTTATCTATTTTAACTTTAAATAATAATCACAATAATTCAGCCCAATTTTTTCTATGTAAAGTTCTATTCAGTTTTTAAAATGATAAATTGTTCAGTTTTTATCGCTAGTTAAACATTATAGAGTAGAGACAGAATCAATATATCTTTTACTCGAAACAATTTGATATATTTATGTTCTAAATATAGGCTTTTAATAAAATAAATATAATAGTAATAAATTGAAGCATAGTTTGGGTTGAATAAAGATAGGCAAAGAAAGATAATAAAGAGTATTTATTGAAAGATGACTTAAATTTAGGTATCACTAGCAATATCTGATTTATGTGTGGCGATTCTGGTGATGCCATTAGCTCTACACTATGAACTAACAGGAACTTGGAATTTGAGTAATGGAATTTGTGATCTATGGGTTTCATTTGATGTAACATGTTGTACTTCATCTATTCTTAACTTGTGCATGATCTCAATCGGTATAAATCATTATACATCACATTTAATCAACTTTATAAACTATCTTTATTAAATCCATTCTATCATGTTGTCAGACCGTTATCTCGCAATCACAAAACCACTAACATATGGAGTTCGGCGAACAGCCAAAAGGATACTATCATTTATAGGCGCCGTTTGGATCGCAAGTGTTTTAATAAGCATTCCTCCATTATTAGTATTAGGTAACGAACACGGCACAGAAGAACAGCCGCGTTGTGAAGTGAGTCAGAATATCGGTTATCAGCTCTACGCAACTTTGTCTGCCTTTTACATTCCTCTTACTGTTATGATTGTGATGTATTATAAGATATACATCGCTGCTAAAAGAGTAGTGGAAGCAGAACAGAGAGATCAGAGACCCAGTACTTCTACACCACAATTACCATTATTACGATGTCAGCAAAATGTTTCTGATAATCATTCGAAAAAATCTGATGCCAACCATGTTTGGACTCGAATCAAAGGATGCGATTGTTATGAAAATACTCAAAAAACGGAAACAATACCTATAAATGTAGACCAACATTCTGTGGCGACAACATTACGACAGACAAATGGCATGTCGACTACAGGAAGTAAAGCAACAACAATACTGACATCACAACCATCATCATCATTAAAACCTGCAGTTGAAACTCAACAAAAGAGATCTTCAGACTTCAGTACAATCAATATGAGTACTGCATACAAAAGAAGAGCTTCAAATGCATTGAGAGAACGAAAGGCATCATTTACATTGGGTAATAACTAAATATTACGTTATTTTATCTATACTTTCCATCACTTATATTTCGACTTCGCATTTATCGCTTTTAACCCATTCCAACCCAACGATTCAAACCTCAACCTTTCCTATTAGAATAGCTTATTTTTAATCATTTAACTCAGATTTTAACCCAAAAATTGAGGTTTTTCAATTTCCTAAAATTTAAAAAACCCGAATTTCGGTCAAAATAATCTCCCCGATTTTTACCGCCGGATCAGAAATTTTTTTTTAACTGGTAAATGCGAAGCCGACTTATATTATACAAATAGATAGTTTTGATTTCATTTATTGTACACAAGGGGTGAGTTGGATAGGGGTTTAGATCCTACTTTCGAAGCTCAAAAAACGGAACCCACGAGATTTATGGAAAACTCAGCGGGTTTCACAACAATTTCTGATAAAAATTGATAAAAATCAAAAATTTCTAAAAATTTTCAAAATTACGTTTAAGATTTTATTTGAAAATAAAATATTCTGGAAATTTTTTTAAAAATCCGTATAAAAACGATGAGTTCCGACCCCTTGACTCTTACCAGCTATACTTCCTTGAAAATGAAACTTGTTTTTATATAACTAAATCTATATTATTGTTTTAGGAGTCATAATGACTGCGTTCACTGTTTGCTGGTATGCATAAAACACTATTAAATCTTAAATAATTAATTTTCATATGAGTATGTATAATAAATTGTTGATTTAGGCTGCCCTTCTTCATTTTGGCTCTATTACGCCCCTTCTCTGCTTCAGTTGTTCAAATACCTCGTTTCATTTCAAGCACCACATTATGGTTGGGTTACGCCAATTCTGTAAGTTTTAATACTCAAGTGCTTTAGTGTTACATTCAATATATCAAAATTGAATGATAGAATGCAAATACTATTTGTAAGTTTTAACACTGTATTCACTTTAGTTTTATATTCAATATATAAAAACTGAATGATAGAATGGAAATAGAATTTGTATTGATTACACTTAATTTCTTTGATATATCAGATGTTGAATCCAATAATTTACGTGACATTTCATCAAGATTTTCGTCGAGCATTCAAATATCTACTGTGCCTGCAATGCGCTACAATGGGCTCTAGACTCAGACAAGAGGCTTATCAGTTCCAATACGGAACAGAACGCGGTCAATATGTTGAAAATGAATTTGCGGCCGCAAATGCGGAGAGTATTGACAACAAAATGATACGTTTCAGAGAAGACCGTCGATCGACTGCTCTATGCAGTAGTGTTGAGATATCATCGAGAGATAGAATTGAAAATGAAGTAACGCTTTGATGTATTTTTTTTCCTAAATTCTAGACTTATTTCCGCAAAGATAGCAAACTTGATTGTATCAAAACTTTTCAATTCTCAAAGGTTCACAAATTTCATGTTCAAAATCACAATCTTTTATCTTCAAATTGAATTTAACATCAAAATATTATATTTTAAATTTGTTTATGACAGGGATTTCCAAACGTTTCCAACAAAACATGACATCAAATTATTTATTTGGTAACGAAACACATCTCAGATATTATTCAAGTTTCATATTTAACATATTATCAGAATTTAAATCGAATACTTTGGAAAACTCGATTCATTTCCTTGAATTCGTTTGAAATCACAAAACAACTGAAACGAAATAAAATAATGAAATTATTAATTAAAAGTTATCTAAACTAAGTTTTCGGACTTTCCGTTCAAAAAATTTCGTTAACATGTTTAGTATCTTATTTAAGACCAGAATTATAATTTTGATAAGTTTTTGAAAAAATAAATTCAATATCTTGTATGTTCAGTAAGAATTTGATAAATTTCTTCCACCTTTTATCAGATTATGAATAAATTTGAGACTTTGGTGTCAATTAATATCTATGAAAATAATAGTTAACATTAGATCCATAGCTGAAAATTAATTATAAAAATCAAGATAGAATGGAAGCTTTAATGGCCTCAAAAAAGTATGTTTCCAATTAACTAATTGAATGAGCTCTTTAGCTATTAAATGAATTTTAATTTTGATGCGAAATATCTGAAAATTAAGTATGCATTTGAAGTCAATTTCAAATTCTAATCAAATAATGTTATAAAGAACTTGAGTCCAAAGCTGAGGATAATATCTATATTAGTAAATGCTTTGAATTTAATTAATTAATGCAATAAAAATTTATTTTAATGCAATAAATGGTAATTTCAGTGCAGTTTTAAATCAAACGATACTAATAATTATATTTTGTTTAAATAAATTTAAAATATGTAACATTTTGTAATTTAGACATATCTCACGGTACAGATAATACACCAATTGATGCATACATTCTGGTTGCCATAGTCTTGAACCTAATAGTTATTGTCTTTTTAAATAATGTTTATCAAATTTAAATCAATTAAAAACTCATTATTCATGGATAAGTCTATGAAACAGTTGTTATTGCAGTGTTTGGGTTTTGAAGGCATGTCCTGGAAATGAATAATGAGTTTTTATTCGATTGAAATTTTGATAAGGATTTTTTCAAAAAGACTTATCAAAATTACTTTTGGGTTCAAATAAATAGAATTCCTTTGCTATGTATAGTGAGTCTAATATCTGAGTGCCATAAGATATATGCTTTTATGTAAAACATGACTTTGAAATTATGACTTTCATTGAATTAAAAGTATTTCAATTTTGATAGAAACGAATTTAGATGAATATTTTTTTGACGCTTCAAAGCTTGAGAAAAGAGATATAAGTGAGGCAAATATCGGGACCAGTTTCAAGGTTTAGTTATATATCGTTCAAATCACTCAGATATTAGTTTCACCCATAAGAGTCTGTACTTAAAATCGATTATTTTGAGCTTCAAATATGAGAATTCATCAATTTATTTAATAGGTTTTTAAGAAATAATTTTTAGCCAATTCATACACAAAAGATGAAAAATTTCTTAAAATTATCTGAAAAGTTGTTGAATTGGGTCCTTTGTTTGGAAATCCCTGGATTGTGGCGATGATGAGGTTTCTTACAAATAGCGTTACATAAAAGAGAAGTGGAGGAGATATTACTACTCATTTCTGCAATTGTGCAGTTGAGCTCAAATTGTATGATAAGGATAACTAATTTGCTTTATACGAGTTAAAGCTAGTGACGAACTTTTCAAACATCAATTTGCTGTTCTTGTTATAGATAATGTAAATACTATATAATTAACGTTCAATTTATATTAATTCTCCGCAATGTCGAGTCCTTTTTATTAATGTACAAAAGAATTCTATCAGATATTTTTTGAATTAACAAATTGTCGTAAATCAGGGTAAACGTACAGTACTTTTCATATTACCTTTCCTTTAGTTTGCGTTCAGAAAATTGTTTCAATCGTTAGTTTATTTTTTCGATTGGGCTAACTTTGAATTCTCTCAATTATTCAAACATTAGTTCTTTTATATTTAAAAACTCCTTATTTAGAGAATCAAATTATAATCCATTATAGTTTTCGATCTTTATTTAAGGGGAAATCTATTCATCATTTAAATCAACGAATTAATTAATACTAAACATTCAATGAATAAGAATCACAATTTTCTATTCAATTATTTTTAATGCAAACAAATAAAAGCGTTTTATGAAACGGATTGTATTAATAATTAATTTATTTAATTAAACAAAATATAGTAATTTATTATAATTATCAAATGAAATGAAATCGTGTGATAAAAAGAGCCAAAAATAAATAATTGTTTGTAAAAATTGATTAAAATTATACAATTAATGCAAAAGTTATGCAAGTTTTTGAGTTTTAGTGCTTTTTCTGAATAAAATTCCTGGTAATAGAGCTATGATTGCCATCAAAACTAACTTAATAATAGTGGATGTGTTAAAGATATCGTCCAATGATTTCAATTGAGAGAGTAAACAACCAGTTTGTACACAAATATAATTATAAGGCATTAAACCTAAAATCAAATAATTGTTGAAATTAAGTGACTTTAAAATAATTGATTTGAGTTGAAACAAATTCTCACCGATTAGTACTGAAAAAAAGAACAGATGAATAGGAATATGAATGATTGGCGAAGCGATGTTTAAAAACCAATTTGGACTCATAGGAAAGAGTCGTAAAAACAATAAAAAATATATTAGATTTGATCGATTTTCGCTGACTTTTCTCTGTAGAAATTGGATTCTTTGTGGAAAATACTTAAGTATATAAACTTTTCCCGTGAAGGAAGAGAGTGAGTAACAAAATGAAGCCCCGATTGCTGTTAAAATACAGCATAACGGAAATCCTAGCCATACATTATAAAGAGCGCCCGCGAGTAAGTTCTATAGATATTGGTATTCAATTATAAGTTCAGTATCTTTTTATTGATTTTATATTTTAGTACAAAATCACACTTAAGATCAAAATAACGTTCAGATACTAAAACAAATTATTAATCATATCAATAAAACTAATCAATGTTTTTAATTCTTTCTAACGTCAAGAGTTGGAAACTCTAATGATTACAATGATTGAGTCAAAACTTCTAATCAATAGATTATTCAATAAAAATGAAGTATTTGTTGTTGAATAGCTTATAAGTTTTTTGAGGTCTCTTTCACTTTCACATTTCATCATCTTTTGATGGGATGAAAAAATTTTGTTTAATAAAAATTCTAAATCTTAATCATGAGATTCTTCTGACTTTTGGCATTGATATGAGTGTAAAAAATTGGAAAAAATCTATGGCTCGATATGAGAACTTTGCATCATTGATATGACAAATAAGTTGGTTTGAATATATGTTAAAGTTATTTTGGCCTTACAGTATACATAAGCATCAAATTATTCTTTATTTCTTACCATAAATACAGATCCAGGTATTGCAAAAGTTTGTTTGAATAGATAGGCTGAACAAAATAGTATTAATACATACACGCTATTCATTTCGTTATATCGTTGCAATACTTTTGAAAGTTGTTGCAATTGACTAAGATTTGAAGGAAATTGAAGTGAATTGTATGCGCTTCAGTACAGGAACATATAAAAACGGATAAAATAAACATGAAATCAATTTAAATTCCATTTTAAGGTCTAGTAATAATAATAATAATAATAAAGTGAAATTAAGACTTTGACAGTATTTTTTTGAACGGATAACCAAAAAAGTGATTTTCTTATCCTAAAGTGTTTTTAACTCGAATTGTGCTAAAAATCGTGTATATAGTTTCGAAATCCTATGCAAATTGCCTTTAATAACGATGAAAAGAAGTAGCTCTTTACTAATTACGACATTTGATTAACGTTATAATATTGTTGGGTTGTTAATAAAGGCAAACTATTCACTAATTATTTAGAAGAATTTGAGTGTTTATAAAAGGAAGATGATGATATAATAATTAATAATGATATAAAAGCTGGCATTGTTAATAATAAAGGGAATAAATATTAAATTCAAAACAATCACAATCAGAGTTTTCTAATGATTTGTCACTATTTTTTAGGCTAAACTCTCATTTGATGGCAATGCAAAAGAATTGAATTTGGGTGAATCCTAGATGTTGGGCATGAAGGGGTTCCCGCCCACCTTTCATCAAGTGTGATACATCATTGGATTCAGCTGATCAAGCTGAGAAAAATGATACCATACTTAATCTGATTTGACCCAAACTTGACCAGTTATCGGCAAAATAACATTACTTCCCATAGGTTAGTGTTCGGTCAAGGTGGCGCTCCGCGCCTTAG
>JAQFXV010002322.1:0-10655 GCA_034694065.1 Camisia spinifer
TAAACTCTTTATTCAGTGGAAACTGAAAAAATCTCAAGAAATTGCGTATTGTATGTGAAGATGACTTCAATGGAAATTAATTATTGAAAATCATTTGCAAAAATTGATCTAAACTCGAAAAGTTAAAAATAAAATGTAATGAATTCATCGTATATTTAAAGCCTTGGATTAAACATTTCAAACAATTTATTTTTCGTAAAACTTTGATTAAATTCGGGAAAAAATATCCTTTCGTTAGAAGATTAACGCTTTCTTTCAATTGAAAGACAATTAATACTAATATTAAAATTTTGTATGAGCTCTCACTTAATCTATGAGTATTTGTGATAATAATCTGAATATGAGTGTCATAAGAAGTTTCTCAATAATTTCATAAAACTCATCGAAAAATTGATGATTTTGTAGAAATCGCTTACAATTAACTTGAGTTTCCGTGAATTTATGGCATTATTTGAAGAATATATTCAAAGCATTTTTGAAGAATATATTCAAAGCATTCGTTTGAGATCAACACTAAAGAAGTTCAAAAATTTGAAGACAATTGTGTTTTATAGCTTTACAATAAATTGCGAATTTTGCCAATAGATTCCAGATCTGTTTCCAGTAGTGAAACCCATCAGCTCAATAACCCTGAGCTTGAGCTGAGCTGAGCTGAGCTGAGCTTGAGCTGACTACAAAAAGTTTCCGAAAATATGAGTAAAAATATCTATAATTTCAATTTTTAATGCTCGAATTAAGTTAAAATGATAGTTTTAAAGATTCACTATTCAAATAATGAAAATAAGTTAAAACAAATATTTTAATTTGAATTTAAAAAAAAATATATCCCTAAATAGTCAATCAAACTCAGCTCAGCTCAGTTAAGCTGAGCTGACATTTCAGTTCAATACACTGAGCTTGAGCTATGAGCTGAGCTGGAACATGACTAAGCTGAGCTAGTGGGTAACACTATTTCCAGAAATAAAATCCATAAAAATCTTGTTTTTCAAAAATGAATTTAGTCCTCTAATGTAATGACAAGTAACAAAAGTTATTCAACAGTCAATATTATTTTGATCAATAAAACCAAAAGAATCGAAATATGTTTGTCTCGATTCCAGACACTTCTTTTATTAAAGTCTATTTCGTTTTGAAGAATACAATGGACTGAAAGAATAAATTTACGAAACTATTGATTATTTATTTCCGTTTCATGTGAAATAAGTTAGTATTAGTATTACACAAATTTTTAGGAAGTTTTTTATTCCTTCGATTATCATATATTCTCCAAAACTCAAAATTCTTAGAGCATTGTTTTAATCAATTTCATAACTTTATTTCAAGATATCAATAGTGACTTTAAAGTTCACAAAACAATAACTTATTTTAATGACATTAAAAATATTCAAATAGAGTAGGGGTAAAGCCAAAGCTCTTAGAATTTGAAAAAAATACATTCGAGTGTATTTTTTCTGAGAAATTTGTACTATTCTGGACTAATTTTTAGTGATTTGTACTTATAGTTATTGTACTTTTATTATTATACTCAATGAATTGCAAGTTTAAGTGAGTTCTCACTTTTCATATTGAATTACAATTTAGTTTTCGATCTGACGTTAAATATATTAAAAAATTGAAACTTAACATAAATATTTAGGCTAATAATTTGCGGAGGATTGAAAATTGATTCTATACTCAGAATTTGAGCAATTATATGAATCTTCTTTTATTTCTCTTACAATCAGTATTGATAGTATTTCAGCTTTATTGGGTTCGATCTTTTCTGGATTATCTATTGGTTTCAATTCAACTTTTGAATATAGAAATGATTAGTTGTATGGAATCGAAGTTCAAATTAAAGCAAAAATATAATCATCAAAATTAAATTTAATAAATCAATCAATAAGTTAACATATTTTAATCAATAAATAATGAAGTTTTTTACGGTTTAATTAGTATTGAGAATAATTATAATTTTAGAGTCGATGTTAAAGTTTAAGTAGTGATAGCTTTTTGGTTTCCTTTAACGAACAGAAAGGGTGGCATTTCATCTGTTAGTATTTCGAGCCAAGACATATAGATCGGTAATGAGATGTCTCGCTTTAGAAGCGGTAAACTCCTAATCATTCGAAGAGAGATTTAATTTTCGTTAATTGGTATTAAATATTAATTTTCTCATAACTCACATAACAATAAGTCTTGTATTAGTCGAATTTTTGACCAATAATTCTCTCAGTTTTAAATGTTTGCTCGTCTTTAGAAGAAATTATTATAAAGTAAAATTCAATTTAATATTAATTTGTTTTATTACCATATATTCATATTTCAAAAGGTCTTGTTTAGTAACTAACAATTTATTAGAATCTCTCAATCCTTCTTTAAGCATAAATTCTGAAATAATTGATGTGAATTTATTTTTGCTGAAAAAGATTCAAATTTATTAATTTTAATTTATTTTAATATAAATATTTAATGAATACCATTCATCAGTTGTCTTGACCTCTGATTCAGCGAAGACTATAACATCAGAGCACGGAATTCGAAATTTGAGCATTAATTGTTTCAAACTGAAAATTTGAAATCAAAATTTAATTTTTCAATTTTACTATAAATTGAGAGCAAATAGCTTTAGGAGTTAAGAAATCTAAACAATCCGTTAAAAGCCTAAAAAATTAGTTACAAACTTGACTCAGTTATCAACTTAAGTCTTATTAATTTTCTCATTAAACTTAAACAAACACTAAGTTATACTAAAATTCACTCAAACAGAAATCAATTTCAATATTATTGAAATGCAGTTAAATTTGGAACTCATTTAGAGGTTTAAATAAAGTATTGATTTGATGAATAAATTAATGAAAATTTGTGAACTCACTTTTCTTGTGTGGATAAAACTTCTTCAGAAGTACCTGTCGTTGAAAGAATTCTTAGCGCACAATCACTCCAAATATCATTGAGACTTAAAATGTAAGGAATCATTATAGTTAGTCCTTTGTCATCTGTAAGCCACCAAATATCTATCGTTCCTTTCTTTTGTTTTTCATTAAATTGATTCATTGCTTCGATTGCATCTTTTGGTACCAAATCTAAAATTTTCAAATTTTCTTCAATTTTATTGCAATGCAAATATGTTTAAGAAACCAAAGTTTAAGTTTTCAAAAAGATTCTATGTATTTGCTCAAAGTTTAAACGCATTTGAATTTAAGGAAATTTAAGCATAAGTTTTTGTGAACAATAAATTGTATCCAAAATTTGATACAAACAAAACTTAGTTCTTTTGCAACAATAAAACAAACTAATAAAATATCACTATCATAATGATCAATAAGTTTGATTCCATTGAAATTTTGGTGTTTGAGTGGAAACATTCAGACATTTTACTATCTATTCCTGAACTCAACGATAACTTAAACTTTTTGATTAAAGAGTTAAATTAAATGAAACATTGAAATAATTGAATTAAATGGATATCCATAAGCTTTGAAAAACATATGAGTGATTCACAATATACTTAATTTACTCGCAAACCGATGTTTCCAAAAACTAAATGAATAAAATCAAATTTCATAACTCGGTTAAAAATAATTTTTTGATGAAAAATGTTCAAAAAATATTCTATTAACCAGTCATATATTCTTTAATGCTTATAAAAAAGCATTTATTAATATTTTAATAAAATGTAACCTTCAATTGTTTTAAATTGTTCTTTGGCTGTACTTCTGTTTGCAATTCCGATATTATTATTATAATTATTATTATTATTAATATGTCCATTTTCAATGTCAGAATCAGTTTGAATATCAGGTTCAATAATAGTGGGCAGAGATTTTCTTTCAACCTTCACTGAATCTATTAATAATATTAAAATTATTCCAATTGATCAAAGAATGATTGACTCACTTGGTCTGCTTTCAAAAAAGTCCGCATAATCGAGACCTTCCTGTACTCTCAATATAATGATAGACATTTCCATTTCTATACCAGTTCTATGATTAATAAGATTGCATTTTAAAGTTATTTTGCTTTTATAATTCACAATAATTATGAAACTTAAAGATATTAATGTAAAAGTTATAACATTTTTGCATTAATATCAAATTCTTAACAATATTTAGATTTTGGGACATCTTATGTTTTTAATGTTAGGAAAAAATACTGAATACTCAGTTAATTTCAGTAAAGAATTGATGATAATCTTACAGAATAACATTCAAATAGTCAATCAAATCATCTATAAGACAGTCTCTCCAACCGCTTTTGTAACCTTTGAAACATAATTGAATCGAGAAAATAAGTAAATATGAAATAACATCTTCAGTACATACCGAGCATTAAAACGTTTGGTCTTAGTTTACGTCCGAGACCTGATATCTGTTAAATTATTTAATGTAAACAATGAGCTCTTTTCATGATGAAATGTTTATAAAAGTGTTAATAAGACCTGAATCATGCATTTGGTGCCCGAATTGAGATTTTCTGATTCAAGAAGTAGATAAAAGCCTTTTATTTTACGTTTTGCCATCCATTCGTATTGACAATCAATAACTTTTTCCCTAGTCTTTGGTTCAATAGACTTATTAATGATGTGTCCGATTATGAGCAAACTTTTATTCTTAGTAATTGTATTCGCGAATTCTACGAGTGGTACTCTAGCGCTTGGATTTCCTGTCATTAGTAAAATAGAAGGCCTGTAATTCTTCACGTGATCTACAATACTGTTCAGTTTAAGAACGGAAGAAAGTGCAACATTGTAAGCATGGCTTCTTTTAGATGAGCCCCAATTCACATCTGTTTATCAATTAATTCATTAATTCAAAGGCAATTTGCAAAAAGTTCATCTTCAATAAGCATTTTAAAACATTTTTCATAAATCTTTTATCTCTATTTTGAGCAATAAGTTGAGAAAAAGAGAGTTTAATAGTGAGAACTTTTAATCAACAAAATAAGAGTAAAAATACAATTTCTTAATTAAAAACTATTTGTCATCATTGGTTGTAATGTTTATATTTTTCGTTTACGTCTGATAAAGTCTTAAACTTTTGTAATTTTCAATTGAGAGAATATCTTATTTTGTTGATTAAAAGTTGTCACTATTAAACTCTCTTTTTCTGAACTTATTGCTCAAAATAGAGATAAAAGATTTATGAAAAATATTTTAAAATGCTTATTGAAGATATACTTAATAAAAATGCATTAAAAGAATTGATTAAATACCGGGTCCTTTCTTTGTAATGTAAAGCAATATAACACCCATTATTATAACAGTGATAAGAGCTGTTTTGTAATCTAATAAAAACATAACTACTATACAGACGAGTGCTGTCAATAGACTGATCCATTGATTGTAGAATTTGAAAGTTGGACGAAAACTTGGAGAAGCAACAAATGATGCGTGAAAACATGCAAAGTTGACTAAAAAGAATGAAGCCATGAAAAAGTTTGATATTATTGGAGCGATTGCGTTCAGTTCTCCTATAATTCATAGACAACTAATCAGTAAACAAGTTCTTAACAATACTATTCAAATACCGATTGCAATGAAAATAAGTGCGATAATAAATGTGAGTATATATCCACGTCTCGGGTCCTTTATTTTTCCGTAACCTTTTGCAAAGTATTTTATGTATGGAAATAAATTGTCTTCACATAAAGCCTGAAAATCAGTTCAATCATAATGAAGATGTAGAAAAGACAGGTTGATGTCTAACCTGAAATATTCGAGGGGCGCATACATATGAGCCCAAAGCACTTGAGATCGTGGCAGCAAATATTCCAGCGTATATCAAAGGTCCGAATGCAGCGCTCAATGTCATCGTCTAGAATGAAATACTTGTATTTTGATTGATTTTGAATGAGTTTTTTGGAAATCACCTGATAATCATTAATAAGCCCAAAACCACATGATGAATTACAGCTAAGATGATGTTCAGGATATTGTGTCATGTTTTCAACAATTCCAGAAGCATACGGAACAACAGTACAGCCAAGAAATATTATGAGAATAGCATATACTGATGAAGTAGTGGTAATGGCCAGAAATGTGCCTAACATTTAAAAGGACATTTTTATTTATATTATTTTAAATTCATTAAATTCCTTTTCCAACCTTTAGGTATAGCAGCGTTTGGATCTCTGAGGTCACCACTCATACTCGCGCCCGCAAATATGCCGATTACTGAAGGAAAGAACACTCCAAACACTTCAAAAATGTCCACCCCATCCAATCTGGGCTTCAGATTTTCGTTAGCGACCCATCCTTTAAGATTTAATCAATTTTAAAAACTCGTTTGCGATCAAATTAAGCGAAAATTATATTAAATCAAATGATTAGCTTTAATAATCATGGCATACCACTCCACCCAACAAATCCTTCTGCGATTTGGTCATTTGATGGTGAAAAAAATGTTCCAATCATATAATTAACCAGTGAAGCCAATAAAAGAATCAACAGAAACATCATCGCCTGAATTTCATTATACAGGATTAGAATGAATACCAGTATAATGAGTATGTTTTAAACTAACATATTATAGAACTCAAATGAAACAGTATTCATAACTCAATCTTTTTATATATAAATAATTGCTGATTTAACTGTCACATTAAATTCTTTTTTGAATTCAAGAGGCTTATGTTTTCACGAAATATTAGAAGTGAATTAGTTTTCTTCACTGCATTCTCAAATTTTCTACTATTGCTACTCATCTAAAGTTAAAATATTTTATCTTTAAACTAAATCCTAATGTTGAGTTTTGTTCAGAGATTGCCAATAGGGTTGATTCCAGTTAAATTTTCAGACCGTCCCTTCGATTTTTAGGTGAAAAGATAGAAATTTTGGGAAAAATTCACATATTTATATAACCGAAATTCGAAATTCTGATAACTTTTCTCATTTAATTTTAGGTAGTTTTAGGTTAATTTATAGGTTTTTTGAATCTTTTCGCCAATATTTCACAAAACTTTAATATCTAATGAATCTGGTCTTCCCTCGAATTTGGGTCAAATCCAGATCTGATTCCCTCCTCTTAAGCACCAGATATAACATTGAGTTTTGTTTATTCACTATTTCACATCAGAAAACCATTAGAATGATATTTTTGCGTACCTTCGCCTAAATTAAATGAATAATTAGAAACTTGAAAGTATTCTTTGAATTGCCGAAACATACCTCCCATTCCATACCAATTAATGGGATAATTGCGACCAATATTAGCAGTATTGCTCCAATAATTCTGGTGTCATTTAACTCATCAATCATTTCAAGATCATAAATCTATAGTTATTAACTAAGTTTTGTTATCTGTAAAATGGTATTTATTTGGAATAAACTGACTGATAGTATTTCAACAACAGTTTCTGCGGCCCCAACCAAGTTTAAAGATACAAGTACTGCATTTGCAAATGAAAATATTATCCCTAAACAGAATCATAATTCATTAAAGGAAGCACTTTTTCATAATTCATTAAAGGAAGCACTTTTTCATAATTCATTAAAGGAACCACTTTTTTCAAAAACATTTCTTACCTATCATAGAGCCTGCCTCTGCTCCTAAACTTCTGCTAATCATATAATAAATTCCTCCTGAAATCAGTTCAAATTCATAAGTGATTGATAGAAATCATTTAACACGTTAAAGCATTTGAGATCAATGTTTTATTAAAATTAATTTTAAAACCTGTTCCAACTTCTCCATTGGTACAAATTGCAGACATGGAAAGAGCTGTGCAAAAAGTTATCAAAGTTGATACGAATACCATTGCTAAACTGACAACTTCAAAATTTAATAATAAACATTAATTTTAACATTTTCTCCTCTTCACTATTCAAAGTATTAGCAAAAACATTTAGTAATCTAATCAGTTCTAATCAAACCACTAAAAGTTTTATTTTATTATTTTAGTTGTCATTTTGAATGACGCAAATCGTCTTTTCACTAACTTTTCTACTAATAATTATTTCAAGAAGAATACAAAGAATTATAGCACTCACCAATGCCAGCATGTCCTGAATTTATTTACCAATTATAAGTTATCATGAAATATAAAATTAGTTAGTGATTTACTCGAAGATTTCCATCCCATAAAAATAACTCTTTCATTGATAATATTAACTCATAACCAATATTCTAATTTTAAATTTTGATTAACAATAATTAATTACTGAAGAATTAAATATTTCATTGAGGAAAGAGTTATAGTTAGACGCATGGATTTTTCTATTCATTGATTCTCACTCACCTGTCATCCAACCCATCCTGAAATGCAACAAATAATTCAATTAATTTAGGTTCAAAGTTATTAATTGTTGTTTTCATTTAGAGTAATTTTAATATTACCTGAGAAATAACATAACTCCCCATATATTGAGTACAGTTCTCACCTAATCATAAGATTAACCACGTTTAGGTCAAGTTTTGAAAAACTAATATTTAAAAAATATGCGGTTTTGTGTTCAAATAGGATCAAAGGCGAGTTTACGCCAGTTTGTATTTTTATTGCTTTATAACCGAATGAAAAGTTAAAACGCATTTATCAATAAACTAACTCACTATAAGGTTTGTATCAATCAAATCAATTCAATTAAAAGCTTTTCTTTTTTTAATATAAAAAAATGATTCGTGAAATCAGATTTATAGCAAAATGGAAATGATCTCTAAACATGAAATAATAAATAAGCTCATAATTTATCATCTATTTACTAATTATGTTAAAAATGAATTCAAATAAACTGTTCCCTCAAAGAAAAGAAATTAGTTAAGAGAAACTGTTTCTATTTTTTGGTAATCTTACGGTCAAAAAAGTTATAAGATTTTGGGACATCTTTTAACAAAGAGAATTAATCAAAAATAATTAAGGCATTTATCGTCTTAGTAAAGCTTAATTTCCTTTTCCAAAAATGTAGTTTGAATTCAAAAATTACAAGTCTGAAAATTTCACAAATCATTAACGTATTTATTTTAAGTTATAAATAGTCAAAAATGGCCAATAATTTTGTAATGATTTGGGAAAATAGGAGATTCAATCCCTGATTACTTGATTTAAGATTTGAAATATAATTGACATAAAAATTGAAAGATAAATGAAGACTTACATAAACCCCATTAATCCAACCAAACTGTGACCCTCCATCAGATGAAATTAAATTTTCATAGTCGAGTATGTTCGGAAGCTTGTATGGCCACAAAGTAGTTGTAGATTCAGAGGTAAAGACTGAATCTTTTCGGGCAGACTTGCGGCGTAGATATGATGGAATTATACTCGACTTTCTTCTCTTTGGATTAGGAAGTGAAAGATGATTTGGCGAATCATTATTTTCAACAGCCATTTTTCGATCAGTTTATTAAAGCAATGTTTAAACTATACGTATTTATCATATCCAAGTTTGCTAAAAAATTAACTTTTCTTTTAGATGAATTCTTTTAAGTAAATTGAATAAGTATGAGTTGTTATAGAAGGCAACCAAAGAATGTTTGAATACAATAAAAAGATAGTTATATTATACGCAATGAAATCAGAAAAATGATAAAATTATAATTTGAAGACTTTTTTAAGAGATAAGAGATTTCATTAATGGCTATTCAAAGTAATAATTCAAATATAGTTGGATGCATTCCAGGTTATTACAGCAATTAAGTTAGTTCCTAAAAGATTAATAAAAATGTTGTATTTTGCATATTTCAATAGCAGATTCAAATATATGATACAATTGAGGATTTAATAAGCAATGAGCAACGAATCTGCGTTAAAAGTTTAATTATACTTATACTAAACTCAATTATACTTTCATTAATATTCATCAACAAATATAAGTTTAGCAGAGTTACGGATTCAACAATTAAGTATATTGTAACAAAAGACATCTTACAGTATAGATTTGTATTTAAGATCATTTTTATTTTTTAATTTTATATTTTCAATTATAGGCTCTGAGACAAAAGAAGCGCTTAAATCCACTGATAAGTTGGACAAAACATGTATTTTATTCAAAAATATTCGTTTCTGTGGAGTCAAACTATAATTTGAAAGTTGCAAACTAGTCATTGAAAAAGTTATTGATTCATTTTAATACATTTATTAAGTATTTAATCGATGTCAGGTATCTCTCACTCATCATTTTGGGAGAGATGAAAACAACTCTTTTTGATAGCATCTAAAGCATCAAATCCTTATGGAATTTTTATGTTGCTGTTATTTGTATTTATATGTTATCAGTTTTCGGGAATTTTCCTCTCAAGTATTGAATTTTATTTTTATCATTTTTCGTCATTTTTATGTATTATTTAATGTCAATGATTTTTCACAGCATATTTTAATCATAAAAACAGCTTCATATTTGATGAATATTTTTAAACATATTTAGAATAAGCTTAAATATGGATTATGCATTAATAACTTTTTATTCATGCATACCAAACATTTTATTCATTTACAGATCACTTTCATTCACTTTCATTCACTTACAGATCACTTTTGGATCACTTACACTCCTTTGAAAATATGCATTAGAGACGAGCATCGGGCTCAAATGAGCCCGCCCAGCCCACCCGAGCGCGAAATGCTTGGAAGTCAGTCCGCCCGTGCCCGCCCGAAAAATTTAAGTAAAAAATTTAAACTAATTTTCTTGATGAAATCTTCATTATCAACATTTTATTCATTGTTTGGCATTAGATTTAGAT
>JAQFXV010002323.1:0-10649 GCA_034694065.1 Camisia spinifer
GAATTAAAATCATATTTGATTCATAATTTAAAAATTGAATTTCAATCATTAATTGATTAAATTCTGCAAATGTCGATGAGTCGGTTGTCGATGAGTCGATTGCGACCCGAGTCGAAAGGCTTCTAACATTCATAATTTGCTCGCATTGGGTCGTAATGGGATTTGGGAATTGCTTAATAGTTTCAATGATAAGCCAATTACTTGACATAAATCTCTTAATGGAATAATTTTTGTATGAATTTGAATGAGTTTGATCTTATTGAATTGCATTAAGTTTTGATTTATTAATTTCTATAAGCATGATAAAAGAGATAATATGGTCATCTATCAAATGAGGAATACTTATGTGAAATACGAAACTAATCTCACAGTAGTTCATACAGAAAACCATTAATTTGAGCTGTTATTAGGTTTCAATTCTGCTGATTTACTAAAGAAATTTCATCATCAATTTAAGTACTTCTAATGCAGTATAAGTTTTCAGGTTTAATCACTCGAATACTATATCAGGTTTTATTAAAAGGTTTTAATAAAAGTTGAAAAGGATTTTTCCCAAAATAAATCATATATTCGATATTGTGTCTAAAAGTTATAAAAACTGAAAACTATTGGTTTGAGTAAATTTGTTGCCAATGAATTGTCGGCATCTAAACTAAAAATGATGGAGATATAGCTCGAGCTATACTTCTTTTTTAATTAATTTGAAAACTAAGCTTAAACCCACATAAATAATGTGATCGCAAAATTATGTTGATTTTTTTTCGATTAACTTAATAGCAATGCTTCGGTAGTAATGCATTCTAATTCCGATCAATGAAATCATATCTCGTTTAATATTCATAATTCTGTAATCATTAAAATTGTTTTTCAAAGTAATATCAGATTCGCTAATAAAAGATTTGTTGAGAATTGAATAAAGTGTAAGCTCTAACAAACTGTTGATTACTTAATGAAAATCAGTTCAAATATTAACTTTTTACTCAAAAATATTAAGAGGTTTTCAGTTCACGATTCGATTAATCATTATTTTGAATATTTGATATTTGAGATAATTTTTCAAATAATTTAATTCGAAAAGACTTTCTAAACTTAAACTTCTAATACCTAAATAAGCATCAGCTCAATAATGAAGTTACTCTTTTGCTATTTTACTTCATCAGTAAAAGTGTTATTCATTGCAAAACCTCGAATCAGAAAAAATAGAATCTCTTTTGCTTTCCTTTATGGCAAGTCTTATATCCTTCCTTTCATTTCTAGTTGAATTGCCCCCAAATTTCCGCTATTCTGAGCAATCAATTATTCCTTTCAACAATTAATCAAGACTTTTATGGATTCACATAAAAAATAAAATAAAATCGAATTTCCAGTTGGCAGGGATTTAAGCTCTTTGTTGAGTACATTTAATTAATAAATAATTATAATCTAATGGTAAAAACTTGTTCATGTCAAGTGAGATATAACAAAATGATTAAAAGTTAATATGTTTTGTTCTACACAAAAATAATTCAAATTAAGAGATATCTGCTCTAAAAAATCATACCAAAGCTAAACGTGCGTGAATTGAACTGAGCTTTATTCGCAAATTGTGTACTAAGGCTTATGTGAAGACTTATACGCGATTCTCTTTGGATCTTTCAAAGCGATTCGATTCGTTTCCCTACAGTTCTGATTAAGCTCTCAATCACTTCTACGACTAAGTCAGAGAAATAGATTCCGTCATTGAAGGCCTTTTCTACAGCTAATCATTAAATAATTAAGTTTCTTACTAATGAATAGAATTCATTTAATAATAGATAGCATTAAATAATATAGTTTTGAAAAACTTCATAATTTCAAGGAATAATTATAGTATGGAAAACAGTAAAATTAATCATTTAACGAAAATTGTCACTAATAATGTTTGAGTAATTTTTTGATATAAATTCATTTAAAAAATCTATTAATTAAAATGAGAAGATTGTAATACTTAACAATAAAAATACAATGAGTTCAAAGTTTGCATTAAACTGAATACTTGATGACTATTCTATGATCATCAGAAAAACTTTAGAGGGTTTCAAATTATTCTAAATGCAATGAAAAGTAGAACTGTGTCAGAATTGGATAATATCTCATAAAATTGTCATAGATTTTATAGTTAAACTCATTTTGATTGAAAAATATGTTTTAATTTTGACAGAAATGACAAAAAATGCTAAAAAAATAGCATAGTTTTGAATTGAGCTTTTTTTATCCCAATGCAGTATGTGTTATAAAATATAATAAATTATTATTCCTTAAGTTTTTCTTTTAGAATATATATTTGATCTAAAGGTGAGGAATTCTTTTGTTAAAGAATATTCTAAAGTGAATTAATGATTTTCGTAAATATAACGAAATGCTGCAAATTATTCAATATTTAGTAAATATTATTTATTAATAATATTAGAGATGAAAAAGGTTTTATAGATATTATATAACTCATTAATATTTATGCTTAATTAGAATTTTTCGGTAATTCATATTTAATTAGAAACCATTTCATTCACTTCTGTTTTGACAACTGATTGTTGTTATGAATTTTAAATGAACATAATTTTGATGATGTATTAATAAAATAACTTAATAATCAAATATTAGAACTTAATGAAAGTTTGCTTATGTTAATATTGAACTTTCTTAATACTTTTGCACTCAAACTTTGAACACAATTCAATTGTAGTCCTATATAATTGAATTGAATTTAGTAAAAGCGTTGAATACCTAATTTTGCAATAATCTAAAGAATTTGAAACCTAACCAAAGAAAATCTTGAGACAAGTGTTGACTATAAAAGTGTTAACATTGAAAAAAAAGACAAAAACAAATCCTACAAATAATGGAAAGCACATGACCTACGATATAAAACTTAGATCAAGTTAAGAATATATAGCTTTTACGATAAGTTACTTTCTTAGAGTTACGTCAAAAGTGATTCTGATTCATGACTTAATAAGTAATGGTTGTATATTAACTAATTCATGTGTAGTAAGAAAGTTGTTCGCATGACTTCTATCATCACAGGCTAGCTATATATGTATGGAATCAAACTATAGCAACAATGTTTGACTATATAAGAAATAATGTTTAGCATATAAGAATTGAGTGACCAAACTTTGAGGCCAAGACCGGAGGCACTGCACCAAACTTATAACGAACCACGTCTTTTGCCTTAAACTTATACTATTTTTACTAACTTCTAAGAAACTGTATTTATTATTTATTTTTCTACTTATCTCTTCTATCTCTGATCGCACAAAAATGAGTCAGTATTCATAATATAGGTTCAGATAGAGTTATAAATTAGAGATAGAAAATGTTCAAAATGATTGATATTTGTAGAAACAGTAAAGTATTTATTACACAAGTATGAAGTGATAACAGAACTTCTATTAAGATATTTTGTTGAGCATTATTATAAGTTAGTCTTTTCCTATATTAATATTTCAAATATTCCTAAAAGCTCTCATATTAATGATATACAGAAATCTACTTATTTTAAGATCGAGTTCGTATGTATGCTCTCTCGATCTCAATCTATATCTCATATACTATGGCATAACTTTTTGTGAATTTGTTTTCCACATGATATAATGATTCAATATATAATAAGTAACAATACAACTGCGGCTTTTACACTATTGTTGAAAAGTCTGAGATATAATTCGCAAAACGAATATCTTCTCTTGCAATACATCATTTGTCAAACTTTTTTTTCACCTAACATTGCAAACAATCCATGCGTATATTGTCTGGGATTGTGTATCTTTTTATGATTTATATGCTTTAGGGTATTAATTATTCAACTTTTTCATTTTTAATCAAATCGCACCCTCAATACTAAAGTTTTAAAAACTAAAAAATCAATAATTTTAACTTTCAAATTGATTAAAAAATTGTGAATTCATTTTCATAATTCTACTTTATATTAAAAGAATAAGTTATACATTTTTATATTTTCGATAATTATGATACCGATTCTTTTGATTTAAAAATATCTAATATGAACTGAATTGATGGTAACTTTCAGTTGTTTCTTAATCTCACTTTTGATGACTTCTTCAGAGAAATAATGAGTTCATACAAGCATTATATGCAATAATAATAAAGAATTCTATTTCCACGAATGTGAGTAAAACTAGTGGTCATGAATCAAACAATGGTTGAGTTGATGTCTTAAATTGAATACAATATTAATGAGAATACTATATATCAACATTATATTGAATTATAGAAATTATAAATTTGTGTGTTTTTGAATATGTAATAACTATAGTACTCAAGCAAATATTTCGTTAATAATTCAAGTTTTGATTAGAAAATGTTTTCAAAATAAGATTATTTATAAATAGAACAATTTATAAGGGGAACAAAACTTCTAACTCATCAATAGTTAAATGCAATCTCTAATAAAGGGTGTTCCAGAACTTTCTTGAGAGTAGATATAGTTTTTCTAACATCTACTCTCAATTACATTTCAAATACCGTTAATATTTATTAATCACTAATCACTAACTGAATCAAATTCTTTATTATTCGAGTTTATAAACTGAGAAGCTTTTGATTCAATGCAAAATTGAATTCAATTACATTACTCATTAAATAAGATTTCCGTTTCTTTCATTCTTTTGTGAAAATGGATTGAATGGAAACTTTGTAAAAAGTTGATCCGAACAAAAAGGATCTGTGAAGAAAAGCTAATCCGTATGTTCAGCTTTTACAACATTTAGGATCTGAATCTTTTGAACAATCATGTATTTATCGTAAACTCTAATAAGGAAACCTCTTATTTTATGTCATTTCAAACGCTTCTAAATAAAAATATCCTAAAAGCTTATTCTTAACAAAAATATGCACAACGAAAACGATCAATTTTCTCAACTTTTTTCCCAATGGCCTCATATTTTGGGATGAAGAGCACCTGTTTGTTTGGGTATTTATTTGAAGATTACTTCGGAATAAACTTATCTAAACTTTTCTGTGAAATAAAATCTTTTGAATCCTTTTTAATGAAAAATTCCTTCTTCAAGAGTCAGATTCTAAAAGCCTTGGTTGAACTCAAGAATATATTCTGTTCATCGAATGAAATGATTCGATTTGAAATAGTGTAACATAGCATTACTTTTAATGATTTGAGTAAGTGTTAGACTCAGAACATCAATAATAATTTCGATAAGTATGAGATATTTACCTAACTATCAAATTTGAGCCCGAATTGAGCCAGAAATAGCGTTATTATTTTTGAATGTTTTTCGTTTAATGTTGTATTTAGAAATATTTTACAACCTTTAAAATGAATCCAAAACAATTAAATTCATTAATGATTAACAAGAATCACTGTAAAAGTCGAAACTTGATAGTTCAAAAATTTAATTTAGAATAAACTAACAAGTTGTGAAAATTTAACTATCTAACAATGCTCAAAATTTTAAATAGAATAAAATATGGAATAATCTAAAAAGGGTGCTTTGAATCTTATTGAGAGCAAGTACAGTACAGTACAAATCTTTTAATTCATTTGTTCAAAAAAAGTTGCGCAACTTTTTCATTAATTGTTTGAAGCAAATATTCTATGTGTTGTTTGCTATAGAAATGTTTCACAAAATCAATAAATAGCTAGTATTTGATGACACGAAACAAAGCTTCAAGTGATGAATAATCACTGTTTAATTTTAACATTTTGTTGGTTTGAACCTTGAATTTAAAGTGAGTTATAATTACATTATTAATACAAGAATTAAGATCGATTGAATAGCAAATATTTGATTAATACAATTCAAAAATTTTAGTGTTAAGGAATAATTAGCATTTATATATAGATAAATTGTCCCAATTTGGAGGGTTAGTATTCTCAAAATCGAAGTCATAAAGGAATTTGAACCAAATTTACTCTAATTTGATGATAATAAATGAAAATTATAAAATCAGTTCAATTCTTAGATGGCATTCAAAATTTCAAATTAGAACTTAGATGAAGACATCAATTTTTTGAAGTTATTTTTTTGTTGTTGATTAAATGAAATTAAATAATTGTTTATTATCTTGAAGTTGAAAAACAATTAGATTTTTATGTATATTAAACAAATGTTATTCATTATTCAAAACAACAAAAACTTATAGGAATTTGTTGAGAAAGACGAATAATAGGAAAATTGATTGCATTTGTGTGTGATTCGAATTGTTAATTCTTATTATCACTAAAGCCTGTGCCGCAAATTGTCTTAATCATCATATACTGTAAGCATCGCTACCGATATTACACTCATGAGATTCATTATTATTTATCTTAAGTAAAAGTAAAAGAGACTCTATTTACGAGCTCTTCAATAATGTTGGCGAAAGAAATACTAATCTCAACGAAAATAAAATACTTTTTGAATAACTTTCTTATTTTTGATGAAAAATAAGTTCTCTGAATGTCTATAAAATCTATTAGAATACAGATAATTAGATGGGTTTCTATTTGTGTAAATGGAAGAAACTGAATATCAAAGCATTTTAACTGAATCTTTGCTCTAAAGTCTCTTCCAGTAAACACTATCGAAGATTTATTAAAATGATAAGTAATAACTATAACGAACTGAGTTTTATATTTATTTCACCCAAACGTGTTGGATATAGTTATAGAAATTGTTTGAGATAAAATTTTAAGCATTAAATTTAGGGGAAAATAAAAATTTGAGATTTGAGTAGAGGTTGAGCACAATTTTATTACATTGACTAACATTTATTTTCTAAGTGCTCGAGGGCTTAACGGATTGAGAAATGAACTTTTCTAGCTTTGGTTTAGTTCTGGCCAATTGTACATCAAATCGGTTTATTCTCTTTTTGTTCTCTTATTTCTGTTATGGCATCAATTGGTTCTGTGATCAGCTTTTGCTTCTCTTATTATTTTAACTGTAGAACAGATGAAAATAAAGAAAATAGGCTTTGACTTGAATAGAAAGAGAGAGAAAAAGAGACAATTTAGTTGCTATATCTTGAGGCACAACTGATGATGCGGCGAATAAATTGTTAGATTGTTAGTTGCACTCCAAATAAGCTCGAGATTAAGTTATTTGACATGCGATCAGTATTAGTTCAGTAATAAATTCTTCTAAATCGCGACTTTAGTTTTTTAGCTCTACTTTCTTTTAATAAAGAAAAGCCATTATTTAAGCTATAAATTAATTTAATTGTTGAGATAATTAATAGTCATTCCCCACTCAAGATGATAGTCAATATACGGAACTTTTTGAATTACTTTTTTCAATTACTTGTGAACTCTTTAATAAATGAACTGTAAGTCTAGACAATTCCCCCATTTGTTTGATGAAAAAATATATTGATTTGAAGTTAATATTGATTTAATGATCTTAATAAGTAGAGCAATCATAATAGATAATGATGGACACGCTCGAGCGTATTGGCGCTCGGTACCGAGCGCGAGCGCTGAGCGCCTGAATTTCTTCGAGCGCGAGCGTACGCTCATGACCCCCGAGCGCGAGCGAGCGTATCGAGCGTGAAAATCAAATACATTGCAGTTCAAATTTCATAATCAGTATTTTAGTCAAATATAATTAGAAAATTCAGTTAATAACATAAAATTATAGTTAATTAAAGGATATGAGAATTGAGTCTATTTACAGTTCGAAAAATATTTGATATTTAGTTTTGAATGTCATGACAGTAAGTGAAAAATGGCCTCATATTCCGCATAAAACGGCGCTCACCCACGCTCGCCCTTCTAGCGTACGCTCGAGCGTGAAAATTTTACCGAGCGTGAGCGCTGAGCGTGTCCATCACTAATAATAATCATATGCATTTTTGGGATCAAATAATATCATATAATGACTTAGTATTTATTAAAACCAATGAAAGACTAATGAATTGTGAAATATTATACTACAGTATTTTGATTTCTAACATCAAAATAAAAATCAATTAATTAAGATTCATTTTCATAGCTCTTTTATTCTTCATAAGTTGTTTTTATCAGCGTTCGAAGCATTTATCGAATAATCGATTTTCAATCTATTTTTAATGGCTGAATTGATTGATCATAAGGTTAAGATATCTTAACTTTTTCTAATAATTTTCTTATCAAATGAAAATTCTATTTCAAAGAATCAAATTTCAGTCCTGAGTTTCTAGTATTTTGAGATAAAACTGGATTTTTCAAACATAGAAATAGATATTTGAAACTGACTTCAGAGTATCGCTATTGCAGAGTATTTGTCTATTTTAATGACAAAAAACTTTCCACCCTTTCATTGAGACGCTAATGGTTTATGTCATCATATCATGAGATTATTTTACCAAAAATGTTTGCTTAATTTTCCGATATTTTTTGAGTTTTCCGAACTTTTACCACAACTTTCAAACTGATATGAATAGTTTGAACATTAATAAAAAGCATCTTTGCTTAGAAAAGACAAATCGATTAATGAAAACTTATGAAAGTATAAGAAGTAGTAATCAAAAAGAGATAAATTCTTCTGAATCTATACTAATGCTAATCAAAATGGGCACTATTTTGAATGATAGTTCCAATAAGTAAAGAGTGATTTTTATCGACACAAATTGACTTTTGTCATTCGTGTAATTGTTTGAGCCGAAGACTCGCAAGACTAACCGGTAATTGACTTGATTGCTATTAATTCAACGAATTAGCTGTTTCTTATTTGGCGATTTTGATGGTCTAACATAAGGCGAGATAAAGAGTGTTATCGATCTTTGTCTTAAAAGCGGGACTATTTGTTGGCTTTATGCGAAGCTTTGCCATTACAATTGCTATTGGATAAAATGCAACACTACTGTAATTGGAAAAGTATAACAGTAATAAGATTTCATTTGAAGGCAAGAAAGTTATAATGAGCACAACCTTGTAATTGGTTTTTCTTCTTTTTCAATCAAAATCTTGGGCTTATGATTATTATGTTTGATAAAAGCAAACGTTTTTTGAGGGGAAACTTTATTTTTCTATAATTACACAAACATTTACCAACTTTTTACAGTTATTTAAGAAATCAATACCCTTATACTTTTTTATTTGGCAAAATGGGATTTACTTTAATTAGAAAGTTATATAAGTTTTATCATAAAAGAAATACATTTTCCTTTGAGATTACAATAATACTTGAGTTCATAGAATAAGAACTGCTGAAGAATACTGTAGTATTTGAATAATTTTCCACTCCATTAAAATCAATACTGCATTTAAATATCTTCTCATTTGAAAAATTGTAAAATGACCTCATTTTCAACAGATAATTGTATTCTTAGATTAAATCCTGCGCTTCAAAGGTATTAAAAGAATGAAAGTCAAGATTTGTTAAAATGTTAACTTAAAAATACTATAGAATTTCTCTCTAAATTGTATAACTTTTTAATTCTTTCAACTATCCTCTTGAAATTGGTTTCAGTTCATACAAACTTATCTTTAAAGCCAAACCTAATAGTTTGAGTGAAGTTAGGTTAAGAAGTTTTAAATATAATGTTAGGTTACACTTATGTCAGCTTAGAATTGATGAAGATATTGAGTGATAGCGAGCATGTATTGAGTTTATGAGCACTAGTTATTTAGTTTTTTCTCATTTAATAATTGATTTTTTGGTTATTCTTTAATTAGTTCTCATGAATACTCAAATATCTGGTTCTTCTCAATCCAGTTATTGAGTTTTTATAATAGTTTGTTAATATTTCTATAAATTAACTCGAGAACTACTCTTTGAGATTGACGGCGAAAATATTCCTACATTAGTAATGTGTCAAAAGTATGAAACAGTTTTTATCAGCCGAGAAATGCTATGAAATCTGTTCTAAATTGTTATTGATCTTGAAATCTGAATAATAGTTGAAAAAAAAGCTTTGAACGTATGCAAAAATTGCTAAATTTCAATTTGAAAAAATTGGATTTAAGCCCTCTTGCAATTAAAAGTAATCATGAAAAGGGCTTTTATAAAGACTCGATAAATATTTTAGAGAAAGCGTTGAAGGACTTAATGAACTGAACTTATGAATCAATTCAAAATATTATTTCTAAATGAAGCGAATTATTTGACAATAAAAACTGCAATAAAAATTTTCATTGAGATTTATCAGTCATGTGAAAGTGACCATAAATATGAAAAGTAGGGAATTATAAAAACAGAAATAAACAAATTAAACTATTATAATTTTAATCCGATTATTTATCGAATATTATTGTTTAAGTTCAAATTTATCTGCAGTTAAATGATAACATATTTATAGAAATAATAGCTTTACATTTCCGAAATTTTTTCATATAATGGATCAATTGAAAGGTTGATGTATAAAATCGCTGAACTAAGCCAGAAAAGTTAGGTCACATTCCAATAAAAGTGTTTTATAATATTTGAGGAAAATTCAGATACTTTAACAGAATCAATACCAAACTTCACCTGTTTTATCGTTTTGTAAAATAAAAACTGAAGAAAAAATATTTTGTTGGAGTTAAAGAATGATTTTTTATATCGGAATTGTTCAGAAAAAAGTTGATTCCTTTAAGATTTATCAAGTATTAGACCTGACACTAGAGATGAGCATTGGGCGGGCTCGGGCGGGCCCGGGCTTGAGGGTAAAAAGTCGGGCTCGGGCGGGCTGGACAAAGCGTCAGAAATATCGGGCGG
>JAQFXV010002324.1:0-10645 GCA_034694065.1 Camisia spinifer
TTGCAATGCTTTCAAGTCATGAAATATTTTAAACCGGTTTTTAATTAAATAATTGTTTTGTGAATAATAAATAAATTTCATGAGTCAAGAGGTCATGAGGTCAACAACTATATTAAGGTCAATATCGATCATAAAAGTTCAATAAATATATAAATAAAAGGAAATCCTGTTTTAAATATTCTTAATATTCTTCGCGGAAAATAATAAAAGTGAATTAAACATGTTAAATATAACTGAAGAAGAAGATAAAATTGAGACAATAATAAATTCATCAAAAGATTGGACTTTTCTTCCATTTTTAGAAATATTTTTAACAATTTTAGGGATATTTTTATCATTATTAACAATAGTTGGAAATGTTTTAGTTATGATTGCATTTAAAATTGATAAAACATTACAAACTATTAGTAATTATTTTTTATTAAGTTTAGCTTTAGCTGATTTTCTTATTGGTTGTATTTCAATGCCATTATCATTAGTTTATATATTAAGTAATGGTTGGCCTTTAGGACCTATTATTTGTGATGCATGGCTTGCTATTGATTATTTAAATTCAAATGCTTCTGTTCTTAATCTATTATTAATATCATTTGACCGTTACTTCTCTGTAACACGACCTTTGACCTATCGAGCAAGAAGAACAACAAGAAGAGCTTGTGCAATGATAGCAGGAGCATGGCTAGTTTCAGCATTATTATGGCCACCTTGGATATTTGCATGGCCAGCAATAGAAGGAAGAAGAACAGTTCCACGTGATCAATGTTATATTCCATTTTTGGAATCAAATATATGGGTTACAATTTCAACAGCTTTAATAGCATTTTGGTTACCTGTTACTTTAATGTCTATTCTCTATTGGAGGTACATTATTCATTCTTACTATAATATCATGTTAAATTAATACAAAATATGTACCTAATTTAGAATATGGAGAGAAACTGAGAAACGATATAAAGATTTAACAACTTTAGTATTAGTTTCACATTCATTATCATCACAATCATCAAGATCATCCAATCAAAATCAATCTCATTGTTGGCAAAATTGTTGTACACAAAAGGGCGTGTCTTCAAGTTCAATAAACGCCCCTTCAACTGAAACTCCGCCTACAAGTGAATCTATTTATACAATTGTTATACAATTAGAGCGAGCGAATTGTGGTGAACATAATGCAACTGTTACAATGATTTCTGGTGAAGAAGATACACCCCCATCCCCACCCCCAACACGTATAAGAGCACCAATTCAACCAAAAAGTGAAAGAAAAGCAGCAAAAACTCTTTCAGCAATTTTATTGGCATTTATAGTAACATGGACACCTTATAATATATTAGGTAACATTTTCATAATAAACATGTTAATATTTATTATAACATATATATATTGTATTATTATTCTATATATAGTATTAGTGAAGACATTAAGTCCGGGTTCAGTTGATAGTGATGGAATTTGGTGGCAATTTGCATATTACCTATGCTATATAAATTCAACATTAAATCCTTTATGTTATGCTTTATGTAATATTAATTTTAGAAATACTTATACAAGAATATTAACATGTAGAACTAATACTAGAATACAAAGTAATGTTATTCAAAGAAATTCACGAGCAATGCAACAACAGAGACATGACTTTAAAAGTTAAACAAATAATATTTCAGCATTCTTAAATAGACTTTTGAACTCATTTTTTGATAATTTAATGTAACCCTCGGGCGGAACATGTTCTTTTGGAGCAAAATATGCATGAAATAAGTTTTCTGATGATAATGAAGAGGGGGATGGTGATTCTTCATTTGTTTTATTATTTAATAATAAATTTTTGTCCATTTTTACAAAAGTGTATTCACTTTAAAAATAAAATTGCAATTAAAATAAATAAATAGAAATTAAGAAAAAAAATCTTACGTTTCATTTGTATTCAATAATTCTTCATTTGTTTGTTGTTCTGTTTCTTCTCTTATTTGTTCTTTAATTATATCTTTTGTTAATTCTATTTCCGGTTTTGGTATTAATTTTGATAATAATTGAGACGGAAGTTGAGTATCATGTTGATTATTTTGTTGATCATATTGATTTTGATTTTGATTCCAATTTTGTAAAACTTGTTTTGAAATCATATTTAAATCCATTTGTGATAATTGATGTTCTAGATCTGTTTCAACTGCAACCGGAACTGTTAAATAATGATTATCCAAAGAAGCCATCATTTCTGGTCTTTGAATATGTTGTGATTGTTCTTGACTTCCGCTTGTTTCCATTATTTCCGGTTCTGGTTTACTTCTTAATGGAATCCAACCCGAAAAATCAATACTAAAAAAGATTAATTAAGCAAACATGATCATTTATTAAATAAAACAAACATGTTAATATAATTAAATACTTGATAGGATTATGAAGTGAAACACGTTTTGTTACAAACGGAACACTATTTATAATATTTATTAAAAATATTATTAATAAAAGAGAAGAAAAATATTTTGAAAACATTTTTAAACTTCAAGTTCTTTTAGTTCTAGAACTTTATAATAAACTGAACTCTAGATAAAGTTTTGTTTTAAAACTTCTAAAAGAGGTCAAAAATTAAAACAAGTTTTCAATAAATCAATAAATAATTCAAATATTTTTTTCGTTTATAAATTTGGCGCAAAAATAACAAGTCTTTTAAATCTATAAATAGATAAAGAGTTTGCGTTCTTTCAAAAGTTATATTAATAGGAGTTCTGATATTGTTAGCGCACGAGTAAAGAAGACTCACAAAAAATTGAAAATCAATTGAAGACTTAAAATGGCGTCAAATTTGTTGACAGTAATTGAGAACGAGACAACAATTAAATCAAAAACAATAAAAACTAATTTTGGAGATGTTCGGGTTCATATTCAGGGTATGGGCTGTTCGGGGGGATTTTATTATATATATAATAAGTTCGATTCTATTTATATTTATTTAAAGGTGAATTGGATGATAAAAAAGCTGTTTTTCTAACAGTTCATGACATTGGATCTAATCATAGGTCAGAAATTATTTATTTTTCTAACATGTTACTTTTAAAATAATATATTAATCTGGTGTTTAGTTCAATGCGTGATTTTGTGGACAATGATTCAAGTAAATATAACATTATTGCATCCTTACTTATATAATTACATTACAATAAACTATAAATAACATTATTACCTACATAATAGTGGTTGAAATCCGTTCACGTTCAGTATTTATTCATTTGGATGTAATTGGACAAGAAGACCATGCTGAAGATGTTGAAGATTTTCCAACAATTCAACAGATATGTTAACTATTATTTATCTATCTTATTTTCTATCATTTTATATATTATATTATTTGATCATGTCAATATTTTTATGCTAAATAAATGGGTGAAGAAGTTATATTACAAGTATTGGATGCACTTTCAGTTCCATTAGTTGTTGGAATTGGTGAAGGAGCAGGAGCAAATATTTTAGCAAGATTCGGTCTTGCTCATTCATCACGTGTATTGGGATTAATTCTTATTCATTTGGTCTCAACTGGTGTCGGATTTTTGGAAACATTAAAAGAAAAATTTTTAACTAAAAGAAGAAATTCTCAACAATTATCATCAGAAGAGATTGTTACAATGCATAAAATTGGAAAAGAAGATGATACATCAAAACAATTGATTGAAAATTATAAAACTCGTGTTCAATCAATAAATGGAAAGAATTTAAGAAAATATGTTGCAGCGTATCATAATAGAAAAGAAATTCATGATTTGGGTAAAGATTTGGATGTTCTATTAGTTTGTGGTTCAAAATCATTATATTCTTCTGGAGTTGAATTGATTTATTCTAAATGTAATAAAACTAAAACAAGTCTTTTAAAAGTTGATGAATGTGTTGATGTATTCAGGTACCATTTATCAATTATGTTAATATGGTTATTTTTATTTAACATTATTAATTAATTACAATATCAAATATAGTGAATGTCCCGAAAAATTGGCACAAAGTTTACTATTATTTGTAAAAGGATTGGGATTTTTAACTTCTTTACAATTACCCGGTATTCAGCAAAGTGGATCAACTGAGGGTGGATTATCTGCAATAAAGTCTTCTTTGGCATCAATTGGAAGAAGAAGAACATTATCTATGGAAGAATATGTAATTATATCTTAACATGTTACAATATATAAGATAATAATTAACATGATACTTATTCCATTTTTAGGACATCCCAAGAATGAGAAGACTTTCATTAACAAAATAATTGTTTCAAATATTATAAAAAAAATTGATGTTTTTTCTCTTCTTTTTTCTCTTCAATAAAAAGTGTTGTCAAGTGTTTAAAAATGTTTTACTTATTATATAATAGAAACTAATAGAACATACTTTAAAAGGATCATTTAGAATGTAGTATAGAAATAGAGATGAATGAAGATGATCATATAAGTTATTGTTTATCAATTCAGGTTTCAACGACAACGAACTCATAATTAAATAATAAAAAGTTCGTTAAATCTTTTGAAACCCGAATTGATTTGTGTTTTCCATCACTTCTCGTCTCTTCACTTGTCGTCCATTCAAACAATCGATCGTCTCTTTCTCTCTCTCAGTCTTTATTGCGCAGAATCATAAATGACATAACATTTAAACAAAAATAATAATAATAATAATAATCAATAGAAATAAATAAATAATTATTTTAAAAAACATTTTATTTTTAATTCAATTATTATTTCAATTATAATAAAAACAAATAAATAAAAATAATAATAAATTATAAACAATAATAAAGAGAATAATAAAATAAGTGATAAAATAAAATAAAAGACAATAATAATAGTGAAAGAGATTCTGCGCTAAAAAAGATGTTGGATTTGAGCCAAAATTTATCTGAAAATAACACTAAAATAGAGTCAAATTTTCGCCATTTTTACGACGAATGGCAACAAATTTGTGACACATTATTGTCGTGCGAAAGACTATTAAATATTATGTCAAATGATTACAACTCAAGACCACAACAGTTAACAACTATTGACGACAATAATAGACATCAATTTAATCATAAAAATGATGACCAAAAGAGAGACGAAAATATTTTATTTTTTGAAAATAGAGAACAAATTCGTGCAATTATTTCATCAATTGATTCAAAAAAATACAACAGAAGGCGATCTAAAAGACGATCAATTCATAAATTAAAACAATTGACACAACTTTTAATGTCAAACAATTTAAAGGTTTTATTGATTATATGTTTTATATTATTTATGTTTTTATTATGTATTTATTGTTATATTATTTAGAGATCGACTTCATTACAGACGATCGCAGTCGCCGTAAAACCAAATGACGTCACGGAAGACATGACTGCGACGTTACCGCGTCTGCGACGTCGCCCGGCTTTCAATCGCTTCTATCATTCGTTAGACGTTTCCGACAACGACTGCGACGACACTACTATTCAAGTGAGCGATAATAGCGTTACGACTATTGACGACAAGCTGTCATCTGTTGTATTGTTGTCTTCGGACGCAAATCAGTCGTCAACTAATGAACAACAGTTAGAATCGCATTCAGAACCCGGTTCTTTTGTATCTAATCGTAATTCTTGTGATGTTGCGAGTCTTTTATTGTCATCGCCGACATCGCAATCTGTCTCACATTTAGGTGAAACGTCGCAGTCGTCGAATCGAAAAATTTTAAAATATTCAAAAAAGAGATTAAGAGGTATTTTAAATGTTTTATTCAATTGTATTGTATTTTAAAACGAAGTTTTGGTCCCTTTTTAGGTCCTTATGGAGAAATGTTAGAATCAATGATGAAAACAAAGACGACTAATGATGAGAAAGACGACTGCGTTAAACAAAATCTAACTTTTATTCAAGAATTGTTAAAAGAAACTGAAAAACAAAGAAAAGAATTGGATTCAAATGCTTTGGAAACAACCGGAACGTCAAATGTTGTCTTTCAAGACATTCAAGATATTCAACAACAAGAGAAACAGATTATTAAAGAAGAGACGACACAGACGTCTATTATGTCTAATATTGGAAAACATTTAGTAAGTCATCAGTTCTGTTCTTCTCTATTGTATTGTTATCTTTATTATTGTTGTCTTTCAGGACACGCGCACTCATATTGTCGGAGAATTATATGAAACTGAGAAAACATTTTGCGAACAATTAAAAGATTTAACAGAAAAATATTCAAAACCTTTAAATGATTTTCAAATAATTGATTCATTTTTTATTGAAATTATTTTTGGAAAAATTCCTCAAATATTAAAAATTCATTCGAAATTTTTGGAAAGATTGCGAAAAAGATTAATTCTTTGGTCACCTTTGGATACAATAATTGGTGATTTATTTCTAATATTTGAAGAAAAAGAATGTTTTGATAATTATTTAAGTTTTGTTCAAAATTGGTTTGAAATCAAAAAATTAATAAAACAATTAACACGTGATCAGAAGTTTCAAAAGTTTTTAGAATTAAAATCACGTGAACATAAATCAAAGCTATCATTGGATGAATTATTAATATCAATAATACAAAGAATTCCAAGATTTGAATTATTATTAAAAAATTTATTAAAAAATACTGATAAAGAACACAAAGATTTCGATTTATTAACAAATGCTTTGAGTATGTATTGAGTCATATATTATGTTATTATCTATTATTTTATTGATTATTCCTTTTATAGTTTTATTTAATATTTTTTCTATCCTTTTATAGTATTTTTTATGTATTGAGTCGTCTTTTTGTCTTATGTTTTATGTATTGAATGATTTTCGATCCTTTAATAGTTTTATATTTTTTTTTAACCCTTTTATTGTTTTTTATGTATTGACACATATTATTTGATCTATTTTTAGAATCAATTCATTCATTGGTTTGTTATATAAATCGTGTTTCAAATGATACGACAGAAGAGACGACAGATTTAACGACAATTAATTTAAAAGATTTAGAATTTATTTGTGATTCATTTCCAACGCAGACATTATTACAAACACAACAAAACACAACACAAAATACAATTAAAATTTTAAATTTAAGTTTTGTTTCAATTCGAAAAAGAGAAAGAATTTTATTATTATTTGAAAATTATTTAATTATTCTTTCATTAAAAGGAAGAAAAAAATCAGAAAAATTTGAAGAAAATAAATATAAATTAATTCAAACATTTTTTTTACAAAATTTAGATTTAAATCAAAAAATTGATGAAAAATTTGAAGAAAAAAATTTAGAAATTATTTTAGAAAAAGATTTAAAAATTTTAGAAAATTTATTAAAAGAAAAAAATTTATTAGAATTTAGTTTAAATACAAAAACAATTTTTGATAATTTTATTCATGAATTAATAAATAATATTCAAAAACAATTATTAGAATTGAAAACAATTGATAATAATTTAGAATTAATTGAAAATAAAGAAAAAGAAATAATTTTAATAACATTTCAAACACAAGAAAAACGAAAAGAATTTCAACAAATATTTCAAGAATTAAAAGAAAAATCAAAAAAAATTATAAAAGAAAGAGATAGTGATGAACACTATATTCCCGAGTTTTTATGTTCATTACCAATACGTAAAACTCGAGCGGGATTACAATTTACGTGCGCGTCACCAACAATAGGAACAATGGGTTCTGATGTTTGGATTTGTAATTCTGATGGATTTGTGGGTCAAATAAGTGTCTTATCATTAAATAGTAATAGTAGTGGTGGTCAGTCTGGTGGTCAATCGGGGGGTAAAGAAATAGAACCAACTGTAGTTTCATGTAATGGTGTTTGTAATTCACGTATAATTTGTATGACTTGTGTTCCAAAAAAACAATCACAAGAATTGGGATCCGATAGTGAAGACGGTATTTATTGATCTCTTACTTTGATTCTGTAATCTTATCATTATTTGTATTTATAGTTTCTGACAGTGATTGTTATGAATCAAAAGAAGAACAATTGAAATATTCAATAAAAAATGATAGAAAGCTCGCGGGAACAATGTGGTTTGGTACTGATGATTCATCTGTTCATATTTATTCATGTTTTGATGCCATCAGGTTTGTTATATCATCCAACTATATTCTCTTACTATATTCTCTCTCTCTCTCTTATGTTTAGGATAAAGAAAAATAAAATAAAAGTCACTTTAAGTGCAAAAGTAGAAGATATTATGTAAGCTATTGTTCTATTATATTGTTCTATTATATTGTTGTTTATCTTATTAATTAATTTTGTTCGTTTCTCTCATTTATAGATATTTTAATGAACGTGTATTCGTTGGTTTAGCCAATAATACAACTGCTATTTTTGATAGAGGTTTGAATTAATCTTTTTATAACTTTTTATTAATAGAGAAGTTGTCGTTCTGTCTCATAATTAAAAACCACAGAATACAGAAAATGTTTTTTAAGTACAGTTTATAACAAGTTCTCTAATAATAAAAACTATTGTTTTCAATTCAATATAATGTTTTTTATAATTAATAAATTAGATGAAACCGGAAATGGTTGGAAAACTCAACCAATAATTCGTGAAAATTTAAATTGTTTTCGATTTTGTAATAATTTTGAACGTAATTTATGGACAACTAATTTAAATATAATATCGATTAGAGATAAAAATCTTGATTTAATTTTTGAACAATTTGTAATTGAAAATGATTGTTCTGTACAATTTTTATCATCATCATACACATCACAATCACCATGCTCATCACAAGATAATGAATTGGAAGCAATTATTTCTCAAATTCAAAGTTTAGAAGAAAAAAATTTATGTTTTATTTCATTAAATAATTCATTAACAATTCATTTATTTTCAAATTTGAATCCTTTTCAACATTTAAATACTATTTCTATCTCTTCTTCATTACAAAAAGGTATTCATTATCTCTTCTTATACATGACTTATACATGATTGTTAATCTCTTTATTAATCTCATAATCCGTTAATCCTAATTAGCATTAATCTCTTGTGAAGATATAATAAGACAACATAAAAGCGCGTGTTTAAAGATCTCATCACTTCTTGTCGTTCAAGTAATTCATTATTATTCAATTTATTTAAAAGAATGTGTTAACTGTGTATAATAATACTCATTTAGTTAACACACTCTTAATAATAGATATTTTTGACTAAAAACTTTTGCTATAACATTTTGTAAATATGTTAACTATATATTGTAATACACAGTCAGTTAACATGCATATCAAATATTTTTATCACTCATTGATATCTGTATAATATATTAATCTAATTTGAAATCTGTTAATCCTAAGGATAAGCTATGGATTGGAACTTCTGCTGGAATTATATGTGTTTTGGATTCAAATCAAATGACAATTGAAATCGGTATTAATATTATCTATCATATGATGTTATATTGTGTTATATTATATTATGAAGGCACCTTTGCATATTTCAGTACAACAAGGACATACTGGACATGTTAGATTTTTAACTTGTGTTCAATTAAAACAAAACTCAGGAAAAACTTTAGTTATATCGGGAGGAGATGGTCAAGAATCTTATTTAGGTGGAAATCAATTAGGAATGACCTCAATTAGTGGTCAACAATCATCATCATTAATACAATCTCAAAATTCAATAAATACTCAAATAATTAGTGAAAATGGAAGAGATGATTCAACTAATCATTTATTATTATGGTTAATTTAATTGATAATATTGTATGATGTTTAACTTATAAAAACTTATTTATCAATAAAAAGCATTCAATTTTGTAATAAAAGGACAGATGTTTCTTTCAATTGCTCTCAAATTCCTCTCTTCTAAGGGATATTATATATAGTGTCTATCATTCCCACCATTCACACGTCTCTTATTGGTTAAAAGTTTTGTTCACATGAGATATTCTAACGATATAGTTATACTCCTACTTATTATACTTTTTTTGTCCCAAAAATACTAGACTTTGAACTCGTTTTTAATTTCAAACAAAAATCTTATAATTCATTGACTTTTCATTCAATTAATTACTTTTATTGATAATAATATATATATTGGAAAATATTAATAAATAAATCAATATTTTGAAGATGTCTTTAAAATTTTATGAATTATTGTGAAGTGAAAAGTGTTTTTAAACTCAACAAGTGTTTGAACAATGAATTCAACGATCTTTTTGAGTCTTCTCTATATTTTGTCGTCCATTAAAACCATTTCCTCTCAAATACTGACCAATAATTCAAGTAATTATTTATATTTTATTTCTATTTATAACTTATTTATTTATCTATTGTTTTATTTACTTATATATTTTTTTAGAACAAAAAAAGTTCTTTAACTATAAAAACTTTTAAAAACTTTATTATAAATGAAAAGTCCTTTTAATAGTATTTTTATTATTATTATAGGAAAAAAAGTTTTAGTAATTTTTTAATCTTATCTTTTTATAACATAAGAATTGATTTATTATTAGTTATAAAAAATCTCTATTTATTATCATTTTAAGTAAAAGTTTTTTTTCATTGAGTTCTAAAAAAAGTTCTGAAAAATTATAGAAAACAAACTTTTTTCACAAACTTTTATAAAACTTTGATAACAAAAAGTCCATTTGAAAAATAGGTTCAAATTCTGCATTAATATATTCGTTATCATTAAATTGTTCTCCAAATCCATGTCTTAA
>JAQFXV010002325.1:0-10645 GCA_034694065.1 Camisia spinifer
AAAACATTGACATTATTTATGCCGAATTTCAACATTTTTGGCGATTGTCCTATGAGTTGTTCATTTTTTGCCTCCAAATTTAACCCCTGATGATTACAAATAGTTTTTAATTAAGAAATTGTATTTTTTTCTTATTTTGTTGATTAAAAGTTCTAACTATTAAACTCTCTTTTTATCAACTTACTGCTAAAAACTGATAAAAAATTTATGTAAAATGTTCTAAAATGCTTATTGAAGATGAACTTTTTCCAAATTTTGTTTCAAGTTTAATGAACTGATACTTTTTTAAAAATATGAAAGATAAAATAAGTGTATGGAATTATTATTTAGATTTTTCTGGGAATCATTCATAATTAAGACTCTGGTCCTCTGGAGATCAACACCTTGTTGAGAAAAAAATTATTTCTTATCACGAAGTACTCTGGCCTTTCTTGAGACAAATGAACGTTGACATCAAAATATTGTTTATGTCCATAAATATAGCAAAAAAAGAAGTCTGCTAAAATGTAAGTTTAATGAACTGATACTTTTATAAAATATAAGGAATAAAATAAGTTTTTAGAATTGATAAACATTAAATATAAATCTTTTTTAAAATCCAATTATCATTAGTAGTTTTTGACTGAGACTGAGTAGGTTTTAAAAGATTTAAGTTCAATTAATAATTTTGAATAATGAATTATACGAATAATTTGTGTTCAATTTGCTATTGTGAGCTCGATAATGGTACCGCTATTACTACCCTAGTGTGTTTACATAGTTTTCACAGAAATTGTAATGAAGAATGGATCAGAACTCAGGAAGAAGAAGGTCTACAACAGGCTAGATGCGCATTATGTCGCACAATTATCGAGGTTTTTCCCGACACTTATTCTGATGTGGGCTCAGAATTTTCGTTCGATTCTAACGCTTCAGTGCATTTAAGCGATTATGAAGCTGACGATGAAGAAGAATTGGATACAAGATCTATTACCCAGATCTTCGAAGATGACTGGGGTGAGATCCCCACCCAAAATGAGATTACTACACACGAAGATGTTACTATACCTACAACGGACCGCAATGTAAATTTTATTTCGGAATCGAATGTGATAATCCACCAGCATTATCATATTTATAGTGTTCCTGTGGTTATAGCACCGATCGAACCAGAACCGGATTTTTATATAATTTACGAATATATACCTTTAGAACAGTAAAAATCTAAAAGGTAATATATTTAAAATATTTTTTACTGTTATTAATAATTTGAGAAATTTATATGTATTTGAAAAATTTCGTCAGTTAAATTTATTAATCTAATTGAAATAAATATTCTATTTAAATATATATTTTAATTGAAATGATTCTATTATATTCTTTGTTATTTTTTTGTTTTTATTTATGAATTGATTTCAATAAAACTAATGTTTCAACCAACACCTTCACCTGACTCTGTAGAAAATAGGCTAACATAAAAAAATCTTTCATACCTACAAACACTCTTTCTCCCCCTCTTTTACCTAGAGGGGCCCTCCTTCTGCTTATATCATATTAAGTATATGATTAAACCACTGCGTAACATAATTATATTATAATAGCTGGAAAAAATGTTTTAACAATCAAATGATTACGTTTATTCATGTTTGCTTATCTTTCAAACCCGCACCCGCCCGCACCAGCAGAGTTTGATACCCGCACAAACCCGCGGGTGCTGGTGCAAAAAGCCCGTGTCTACTGCTTATATCTCAAAGTTTATGCTTCAAAACAGAGTTCAAAATATTATTTGGAGTTATTTTACAGTTTTTGGTGAAACAAAAATTCTTCACTGTATAATAATTTAATTCACTTTTGCAAAAAAAATAATCTACGAAATAATCCCTTAAAAATTTCGATGACTATTGAAAACTTTCTTCTAATTTATAAGTCTCCAAATGTCATCTAATATCAAAATACATATGAAATATTTTTATTAATGCAAATATTTGTGAAACATCAATATTTATTCTGAAGTTGAATAAAATTCATTGATTAACTTGATATGACCTCAATATTTAAAATGCAATCCAAGAAAAAATTACTGAAAATAAATCATTTCGAGTAATATTTTGAAACATAATATTTATTACTTGAAACACATGTTGATATTAAATTCTATTTCGTTCAATAAAAAAGTTCAAAGAAATACTTTAGCATGTCTCTTTAAAAAAATTTCACCAGTATCTAAAAGAATTAGATAAAAAATAAAAAATGAACAGTCGATTATATAATTAAACCATAGACCATTGCGGATAAAAGTGTAGTAGATTATATAATTTATAGCTCAACTCTAATAATAGAGATGGTATTTCATTGGCTGCTTATTTCTTAAAGTTTAAAATTTAAACCCGAGCTCAAAACATCATTCAAAATTATTTTACAGTTTTGAGCAAACTATAAATTATATCTAATAACTTATACGTAACATTTTTGACATAAATCTGCAGATTCGTTATTGAGTAGTGAATAAATTTTTCTATTTATTGCATACTATCAGTAAAGTAAAGTATAGGAGAACAGCAAGTGTTACCTGTTTTGATACAAGTCTTGAATCAATTGAATAAGATTTACCGATTGAAGGAATTATTCAATTCAATAAAATATTTTTATATTTTTGTATCTTTTATTAGTAAAAATAAATTAACGATTAGAACAGATTCCAAATCTTTTCTTGATTAATGATTAGTGATTCTTACTTTCGATATAAGAATACTTTGCATATAAAATGCTTTAAAACTTTCAGGTGTAAAAAGCAAAATAGTAAACAGTCAAATCCACAATTTTAATAAAAAGTTAATGATTCCAAGCAATCATATTATGTTGAATTATTTAATTAAGCTTGAAATCGCAAAGGTCAATATTTGACATCAAGTGAGGTTTGTATTGTCGTGAAAACGGCAATTAGTTTCATCTAGCAAAATATGAATGAATCTTGAACTCGGGGGATCCATGAGTATAATCCTTGCGGGAATCACTGAAAAAATGTTCTAATAATCAAATAATTTCATTCAAAATTTTACATATTTTCTGATAGTTAATTTTATGAATTATGGATTAACTCATGTTATCTTATCCGATGTATTACTAATACTAGTATAATATATCAATTTATCTTTATTGAATAAATCGATAATTTTAATCGAGGAAAAAATTTAATGAAGCTATTGTTGAAACATAAAACACACAAATTTTAGCGCAATAATTTTAGTTGATTAAAAAAATAAATATTGAGTAATGGGTGTATTATTCAATTTGATTTACACTATATTTTTTATTATTAATTCAAATCTAATTGAATTAAATGCATAAAATTTTTCAATTAATAATAAATCTTGTGATTCAATAAATGACTGCTTGGAAACAATTCCTTTTCCTTTATGTCTGAATAAAGAGTGTAAATGTGGTTCAAACCACAGATGGAATTCAATATTGAAAATGTGTGAATCTTTCAGATGTCATGAAGATAAAGATTGCAAGCATTTTGATGTGAATCGAGTTTGCGAATTGAATGATCATAAATGTGTTTGTAATTATGAATATGCAGAGAATGATGAAACCAAAGTTTGTCTGAAAATCCCATTTATATCAATCGAAATAAAATGCTGTTCAAACCACTATTGCAAGAAATACGGAGATATACATCAGGTCTGCGTCGATAACCTCTGCCAATGTCTACCAAATTACATATGGGATGCATATTATAATGTGTGTGTCTCTTATGTATGTAATAATAATATTGATTGTGTAAACTATGATAAAAACAGAATTTGTTCTAACAATCAGTGTATTTTTTCACTGAATACTTGTGAAGATTTAGATAGAAAAAAATGCATTATTAATACTCGTAATACAACCACTCCTATGCCATTTCTATAATAATACCGGAATTTTCCTTTGGAAAATATTTCATTCCAAGAAGTGATTGTGGTTTGAATCAAAGATGTAGCGAATATGAGTGTGAGTGTAAACCAAATTTTATTTATACTTTCAATGAAAGTGAATGTATATTTTTCGAATGCAAATCTGACATTGATTGCGAAAGACTATACTACTCAAGATACTGTAGGTTGGTATCTGTCAATGTTATAATGACGAAAGAATAGATCCAGAAGATAAGAGCTGTTACCAAAAAGATGTAAAGTGGTGTCATAGTATAGATGATTGTTATTCTGATCAATTCTGTATTAATGACGTGTGTGAATGTCAGCCAAACTATTATTATAATAATTTTTCTAATTCTTGTAAACCGAAACTTTGTAATTTTGACAATGATTGTAATGAATATGATATTGATAGAGTTTGTTATTAAAATGATTGTAAATGTAGGACTGGATACAATATTGATCCCAAAACTAAAATATGTTACACTAACGGTGAAAAATATTGCAAATCCAATAGTGATTGTGGTTATAATCAGTTTTGTTACAGCCATTTATGCGAATGTCAACCAAATTATTTTTATAACAATGTTTCGAATTTATGTGTTTTCAAATCTTGTAATTCAAATAGTGATTGTAATCAATTTGATAGCAATAGAATTTGTAATTATGGTTATTGTGATAAATGCAAAACATTTCACGCTATCGATCCTCACTCTAAATTCTGTAACATAACAGTGGGTTTGTTTTGTAGCTCTAATTATGATTGTACTAAATATGGTGATAATGAACAGTTTTGTGTTGATAACCATTGTCAGTGTAAACCTAATTATGAAATCAAAATTTTTCATGATTATTGTTCAAACTACTCATGTTTAATTTATGATTATTGTCAAAAATATTATTAACATAGGATTTGCATACATTCAAACTGTGAATGCAATACATATTATAAAGAAGATATTATTAGCATAAACTATAAATGTCAGCTTTTGTGTCATAATCTCTTCTTTTAACCACTTCTGAGGCCACATATTGAACATTTCGTGCAATATATTCACGAGTTCGACTGTTACGAGTGATTCCTCTATATTTATCAAGAACTTTAGCCAAACCAAAATCTGCGATTTTTATCCTTCCATTTTTTAATAGAATATTATTTGGTTTTAAATCTCTATGAATTTTGTTGTTATTGTGTAAATATTTTACACCTTTTATTATTTCAATAAACATTTGACTTGATAAATAAAGCCCCAATCGAGTGAATAAAGAGTTTGAATAAAGTTTTGAATCTTCTATAATCTCTTTACAGCATTCGAATAATGTTTTATCGCATAATTCCATTTGTATATAAATATTTATAAGCTTTGTTTCCATTCCATCCATCAATTGTAGTTCACCCCAAAAATCATAATATTTTACGAGAAACTCATTTTCAAGTTTATCAATTATGAATAAAATATTCAATTCTCTAATAATGAAATCGTATTTTTTTTCTTTGGGATCTAATTGTCTTGAATACGAACATTTCATCCAATTTTTTTGGTTTCACTTTTAAAACTTTTCCAAGACTTCCTGAACCTAATTTTTTGCCGATCTGTAAGAAATGTTTTGTGTATTTTTTGCATTCAAAAGTATGACATATTTTTGGGAATTCGCAATAATAATCAAATACTTCTTGAAATGATCCAAAATCAGCTTCTTGTGGTTCAATTATTAACAATCCACTTCCGAAATAACCCCAAACAAACCATTCTCCGCGAGTGCACATGAAATGCCACAATTAAAACGTGATGAGATATCTTTGAATTTATTAGAATTGTTTTTCACTATCATAATTGATTCTTTTATATCCACTCAAACCGCACACATAAATATCTCTCTCATTTGATAGCAATAGACTATGACTTTGACCACAACTTATTTTATCAATTATTATATTTTCGCCAAAATTTATCTGTTTTGGTGACTTTGAATACTCATTTCCGATTCCAAATTTTTTATAAACAGTTTCCCCTCAAATATAGACATCCCTTTCGTGTTAAAACCATTGAATGATAAGAACCACATGAAATTGCTTTAACTTTTTCTCCATTAAAGTCATTCAATTTAAATGGTATCAAAACATTATTAGTGTATTTCATATTGAATGAACGACATACAAATCGTCTCAATTCCTCAAATATATTTGTTTTACCAATTTGTCCAAAAAGATTATTACCCCAGGCATACACTTCACCATTTTATGTCAATACTAGTGTATGTCTTGCACCACAACTAATATCTATTATATTCTCATTTAATAGATGTTCATTCAATTCTGGTTTATATGTTTTCCAATCCTCACTTCCATTCCCTAATAATCCCCAATAATTTCAACCCCAACAATATATTTTTCCATCACTAGTTCTCCCAATTGAATGATAACAACCATACTTAATATCGATAATTTTTTTTATAACTTAAGTCTTCATTAATAGTAAACTCGTAAACACTATTTATATGTCCAAAGCCTAATGATCCATATTCATTATTATTACCTAAACAATAAATTATATCATCTTTTGTGACTATGATTATATTCATTTTGTTTTCGAAACTTCTATCAATATATAGCGATTCAATGTTTAGTTTGAACTTTTTATTTAAATTATTAAATATTTTAATTCTTTTAAAAATAGTTGAGTCTAACTTTAAATAATCAGACATTTTGCTCAATTATTTATCTCACAAGTCAGCAAAAACTCTGATGTTTAGCACTTGAAGACTGATATAAATAGAACTTGAAAACTAGCATTCATACACTTTAGTTAACTTTTAGCATATATTTCATAACAATTATACAATGATTTATATATAAATAAGTCTGAATACAAGCACAAAACTTTACAATTTAATTGTGATATTTTTTTTAATTAAATCAGTTTCACAACAGAATTCAAATTATTTGCAAATTATTCAAATAAATTTCTATTTTATATCAGTGTAAATGTTGAAAACATAAACTAAAGCAGGACAATCTCATGGTAACTTTGGACCAAACCAAGTGATGCTACCTTTCGAGCAGATTATAAGTTCAATTCAGTATAATTTACAGACAAAGAGTTATATTAATGCAGATTTATATGGGATTGAAATCACATGAATATAATGTAAATAAACTGCAGAAGTTGATAAGGCATGTATTAGGAGGAGTATTATAATAGTAGTAACTAGAATACTATGCATTAGTGACTATCAATATTATATTCATGTTTTTCTTCGTTGAAAAGTTTCTTCTTCTGCAGATTGAAAAGAGGTCTTTTCCCAGAAGACTCTTATGCAGAAATACTGCATATAAACTGGTATTCAATGTTTTTGAACAACTCAACTCCTGATGTATGCCTTATCAACTCCTGCAGCAGTTTATTTACATTATATTCAAGTGATTTCAATCCCATATAAATTTACATTAGAATAACTCTTTGTCTGTATATGAGTCGAACAAATTTAAATAAGTTATAAAAACGATTGTTTAACTGATCATGAATTGACTTTTTTATATAGTTTGACTCAATTTACAAGCGAATGGATAAAGGAGACAATAGCTGAAATTATTTTTCATGAGGAAGAAGGATCTTTGATTGAGTTTTCTCGCTAATTTTCTCGGCAATTCTGGTGTCATAAATTAAATTTTTTATTTTTGAAGAATGAAAGAGGAAAATTTAGAAGAAAAAAACTCTGAATCTAATATATCGTTCAAATTTATGTGTTAAAACTGTTCGGAGAAAATCTAGATCTGATACTTCAATGAATAAATAATCGATTTGAATTATTTTAGAATAACTTAGATATTGTTCCAACTATCAAATCATTCTATCAAAAATTTTATGTAATGTATGATCAAAATTTTTATCAGTAATGACAAACTCTAATTCTTATCTCATGTAATACTGATATATAAACTTTTTTCAAAAAATCGATAACTTTTATCGGAGAACAAATGGGAAATAGGTATTGTTGAAACATCAAACACACAATTATTTAATGTGAAATAAGTTTATTCTATCGAAAAATTAAATATTGAGTTATGGGTGTATTATTTAATTTGATTTACATTACAATTTTCATTATTAATTCAAATCTATTGATAATTGAATTAAAAGCACAAAATTTCTTAATTGATAATAAATCCTGTGAATCGATAAATGATTGCTTGAAAACAACTCCGTTTCCTTTGTGTCTGAACAGAGAGTGTAAATGTGGTCCAAATCATAGATGGAATTCAATATTGAAAAAGTGTGAATATTTCAATTGTTATGAAGACAAAGATTGTCAAAATTTTGATGTGAATCGAGTTTGCGATTTGAATGATCATAAATGTGTTTGTAATCATAGATATGAAGAGAAAATTGAAACTAATGTTTGTCAGAAAATCCAAAATTTAACTATTTCTTTGAATATTAACTCAATTAAAATAAACTGCAATTCTAACAGCTATTGTCAGACATACGGAGATATACATCAAGTCTGCATCGATAACCTTTGTCAATGTCTACCAAATTACAGATGGGATGCGTATCATAATCAGTGCGTTTTTAATCTATGTATTAATGATATTGATTGCGAAAACTATGATAAAAACAGAATTTGTTTTAACAATCAATGTATTTGTTCACCGGATACTAATGAGGATTTCGATAGTAAAAAATGCATTACAAGTATTACTTCTTTACCATTTTCAAAACCAATAGGAAAATATTGCAGTCAAATAAGTGATTGTGGTTTGAATCAGATGTGTTTCTTTAGTAAGTGTGAGTGTAAACCAAACTTTATTTATTCTGACAGAGAAAATAAATGTGTATTTTTCGAGTGCACATCAACTCTTGATTGTAAACAATACGACATCAATAGATTTTGTAATAGGTATGGTATCTGTCAATGTTTGAATAGCTATAGAATAGATCCGAAAACAGAGATCTGTAACCGAACTGTTGAACATTCGTGTAATAGTATAGATGATTGTGGTTCTAATCAATTCTGTATTAATAAGTTGTGTGAATGTCAGCCAAACTATTATTATAATAAATTTTCTGATACTTGTCAACCAAAACGTTGTAATTTCGACAATGATTGTAATGGTTATGATATAAATAGAGTTTGTTCTCAAAATGATTGTAAATGTAAGACCGGATACAATATTGATCCCAAAACTAAAATTTGTAACATTATAGCTGAAAAATATTGTAAATCCAATAGTGATTGCGGTAATAATCAGTTTTGTTACAGCTCTTTATGCAAATGTCAACCAAACTATGTTTATAACATCGTTTCGAATTCATGTGTTTTTAAATCTTGTAATTCAAATAGTGATTGTAATCAATTTGATAGCAATAGAATTTGTAATTATGGTTATTGTGATAAATGCAAAACATTTCACGCTATCGATCCTCACTCTAAATTCTGTAACACAACAGTGGGTTTGTTTTGTAGCTCTAATTATGATTGTACTAAATATGGTGATAATGAACAGGTTTGTGTTGATAACATTTGTCAGTGTAAACCTAATTATAAAATCAATAGTTTATGGGGCTATTGTTCACAATTCTCATGTTTAACTGATTATAATTGTAAAAAATATGATAAACATAGGATTTGCAAACACTCAAACTGTGAATGCGATACACATTATAAAGCAGATACGATGAACGGAAAATGCGTCTATTATTCTGTTAATTTATTGTGGGTTTGGATGTATCTTATTATTCCGGTGGTTTTCATAGCTATTGCTATTATAACTATTAGAAAAACTAATCGAATACAACAATCGAATAACAACATGATGTCTAGTTCTTCAATTAATCAATCGAATCAATATATAAAAATTAGTACACATAATGTCACAATTAATGATCCGCAACCTCTCCTTAATCAAAAATATAGTCCTAGTTTTTAAACAACAATTTCTCTTCTTATTTATTAAATTTATTTTCTTTTCTTTCAAACGGTTTTTATTTTCAATATCCCATTCGTTCATACAATATATAACTCCAAAAATTATTTCATTCTCAAAGCGTTCAACATATTAACAACAATTCAAAATTTCTTGAATAAAATTATGAAAAAGGAAAAACTTTGCGGAATAAAATATTTTTATAAAGGCCTAAAAAATGATGATCATAGAGATAATGAAAATAAAAAACAGAAATCAACAGTAAGTTACATAGTGTTGAAAAATGAATACTTTTAAGTATAAGGGTTTAAGCTCATAGTTTGAATATTTTGTAGAGAGTTTATGTTTAAGTAAAATATATTTGAAACAATGAATGAATAAATTACAGCATAATTTTCAGCTTATTATTTTCTTTAAAAGTTAACCTTGAAAATTATATTAGGATTGAAAAAATGTAAGTTCAAACTTTAGAGCAACTTTTGAAAATTTTGAGAGCTATGCAGAAAATTCAGAATCATTTCTGGCCTTTTTTCCTTTACAATACTTCTGTATTTCATTTATCTTAAGTATTTTAGAGAATTTTTGTGTTCAAATAAGTTCTTCTTGTAAATCATCTTCATATAAGTTAATTATCACTTTTCAGTAAAATATTTTGAGTTTGATTATTAGTGTTACCCACTAGCTCAGCTTGAGCTGAGCTGCAGCTCAGTTTTATGGCACTTGTGAGCTGACCAGCTCAGCTCTGCACTGATCGGCGAATGCAGTCGCGATGTCTGAAAGTTGTTTTCTTTGCATTGAATGATGCAAAGTTGTGACG
>JAQFXV010002326.1:0-10642 GCA_034694065.1 Camisia spinifer
GTTTTGTTCAATTTACCTTCAAATTTTGGCTGTCTTCCAGCAAAAGTTAATATTTGGCAATTTATTAAATTTTAATTAAATTTCTAAATCGTAATTTCTTGGACATATTTTCTTATCATATTTAAATCGAACACATAAATTCCACAAATATAATTAACACTAGGAAATTCTTAACAGGTATCTAATTTTAGGAGAAAAAATATTGAATAAAATCGGATTAATAATTTTTTTGATAGAGAATTAGATGAAAAATTACCAATTCCCTAAGACTAATAAGTGAGGTTTGCTCATCGTGACCAAGATATTACATTGGAATTGATCTCAAAACACGAAAATGAACACTTCATGGCTTATAACAAAATTGGAAGGCCATTGGCCTTCCATCTTGCTAAAAATTGATGTTGAAGTTTTGTCTTTCAGGCTATGATTTATAGCACAAATTACATTTTTTAGATGATGAACAATGGATTTTTCAAAAACGTTAATAAATTTCAAGAAATTAAAATTTGCATGTCATAGGAGTGAAATGAGAATAATGTATAAATTGATCGGAGTTTATTATTACAGTTTGAAGCATTAATATTAAAATGAATTTTGAGTCAGGTAGATGAACATTGGCCCTTAAATTTTTGTTATGCATGAAGTAGTGAACAATTTAGCATTTTGAGATGAATTCAAATGTATATGTTCATTTGTACAGTATGTGCATTTGAATGTCCAATATTCGGCTATAGTCTCTTTGGCCTCTCTTCAATTTTATTTCTAAAATTCTATTTGCAAGGGCGTTTAATTTTATCCCATCTTCCAATCAGGCAATCTCAATTTGAATCATATCCTGAAAATTTTTTTTAGAAAGTTCATGTAGTAACTTGATAAAGAGTATGATCTATAATATTAGTTGATTAAACACAATATTGAATAGTTTATATGTTTCTAGAGTTTTAAGCGTTCCAGGAAAGGCATTGACAAAGTCTGAAATTGATTCATTAATAATTGTAATTAAATTTTTAAATAATGAATGAAATATTATTTCAATTTATTTTTCAGGTAGAAATCGAAAATGATATAAAAGCGATCAAATTTTCATTAAATGTCTTTAAAAAGTTTTGGACTTGGTTCAAACAGCAAACAGGCAACTCGGCAAATGGCAAACATTTTGGCAACACTTCGGCCAACATTTCAGTAAACTTTTCGTCAATCTTTTGCCAACATTTCGCCAAACTTTTGCCAACATTTAAGTATGAATTTCTGCAAATTCTTGCCAAGATTTCGGCAATTTTTGGCCAACAAGTTTCTGAACAATTGATAAATTTTTGTTGGCAATATTATGTGAGTCAGAAAAAAATTTGCAGAAGCATTCACACCGCGACTTGAAGATTGTATGTTCGATATACGTGTATTCTGTTTAAAATAAGACATCTATTTGATACTTTGCAAAAGTCCTCCAATAATGATTCACAAAAGCTTGCTGTGTAATAAAAATTTTAAAAATGAGATTAAATTTGAAATGAAATTTTTTTTTCTAACTCACAATATTGTCAGGTAAAAATCAATTTTTTCGAAAGCTTAGCTGAAATTATGTCAAAAGTTTGCCGTTATATTTGCCGAAATACTTGAAGAAATGTTTGCCGGAATGTTTGCCGAAGTGTTGCTGGAGTGTTGCTGAAGAGTTGCCGAAGTGTTGCCGAATTGCTGCCGAAATGTTTGCCATTTGCCGTTTGTCAGTTTGCCGTTTTACCCTAGCCCAAAATTTTTTTTAAGGTAACCAATAAGGTTACAAACATGAAAATAAGGCTTTTTAAGGATAGACAAACATGAAAATAATTTTCAGATTCTACGCAAGAAATTTCATTTTGATTTTTTTTCATTCATAATTCAAAAAATTATATTTCAAATATTGATTAATTTTTTCAGACTTTAATCATGACCCATTTTAAAAGTTTAATAAAGTATCTAGTTGATTTTTCAATTTTTCATTTTCAAGATTACAAAAATTGAAATCTGAATCCTGGACGAGATTCAGAAATTGGGCAATATTATTTTATATTATTTCATTTTCGAGTCTCTTTAGAAATCGGGAATAAAAGATGTTGAACAGAATGATTTTTTCAAAAGTTAAAGTTCCATGAAGTGATTGATAATTTTAACGAAATTTTAGTTACGAATTAAAACAAAAACACTTGCTGCTTTATATATAACCATAGCCCGAACTTCAACAATGAATTTTCAGTGATTTATTTTCATCGCATATTTTAGCGACGAATTTTTAGTGTGTGCTTTATTAGCGCTTAACTTTAACGAACAATTTTCCAGTCAATGCCATTCAATTGAATATGTTTGAACAATATGAATTTTGTGTTCATCCTAAATTTTATTTCAATGAGTTCCCTTTATATTTAAGATACATTTAAAAGGATTCAAGAAAATTGTAAAACTGATTTATTAATAACTTATTCCATTCAATGAAAGTTATTCAGAGATCGGTTTTATTCATAACATATAAATTTTTATAATATTAATAATGATATTTAATAGAATAGCATTCGCCGGAATATTGTCCACTGAAATTTCAGCGCCGATAAGCAAACGCTGAAAATTCCAGTGAGGTAAGTTCGCAAAGCAAAAACTTCTGTTTACATTTAACGTACTGAAAATTTGTAGCTGAAATTCCATGGAGGCATATTTAACGGTCAAATATTCACTAAATGAAAACATTTATATAACTTTGCTGATTTTTTGACATACGTACATATTTCTCATTACTTCTACGCTTCCATACGTACTTTGTGCACGAGCCCATAATAAATTATTTCATCGGGATTTCTTGATTCTGGTCGAGTCAGTATTCAAATGGTTGAAATTCAAATTAACATCATTTGGTAAAACTGATGAAAACTTCAAAAATAATTAAATCATCATTATCAAACTTATTACTTGATTCATTATTTGTAAGTTTACACTCAAGTATTGAGTCAAGCACGGAGCTTGAGTATATTGTCGATCACTGAGTTCGAGAATTTTAAAACGAGCCTGAGTCAGAGCGGATAAATCGCATCCTGATTGCATCACTCTGATGCCTGTTCTTCGAGTAAATAAACCAATAACTCACTCAGTTTTAATAGTTATTTAGAACGTTTCTTGGAGAATCTGTTATAGAAAGTGAGAATAAATGAAAATTCGTTCATCCTGAAACTACTACTGAACATTCATTAAACTTAAATTAAAACAAGAATTTTCAACCTATGATTATTGCAAGCAAGTTAAGATAATTCTTGAAGCTAGATTAATTGAGAGTTAATATCCTAATTAACTTTAAAAACACTTTTATAATAATTTAAAAAGATCAATCAATTTTTTTTAATAAATCGAAATTTCTTCACCATTTCCACGGAGATAGTTTGGAATTAAGTTATATGAGAAATTATTTGTCAACTTAGTTCTCAAAGTCATGAGGCCAAAAATTTTGTTCATTCCGATATTTAAATGAAGTGTTCTCTATTCTATAAAATTTTAAATACAATCGGTTTCTAATTGGAATACCAATACTCTGAGAAAAGAATAATTTTGTCCCCGAGCAATCAATCTTGAATCAAATTGCAAACTTATGTTCGGACCATTTTGAATATTTGAACAAAAAATGCCAATAACCTTTTACCATATTTATATAAAATTTAAAATATTCATAGTTAGAGACTGTAAAAGAAATTTTTATATTATAATTCTATATAAATATGCATTTTCAGTTTTTGAATCTATCATAGCTTCAAATTACAGGATTACTACTAAGGAGGTGAACATTTATGAAAACAATTATTGAAATTGAATTCCAAATTGCCTAATATGATCAAAAATTTCGAGTGTCAATAGATTTTTAACTCGATAAAAATGAATATTTCCCTAACCTGCAAGGGGTTCAAGCTTTCTCAAAGTTTTTGAGAATTCACGTTCACAAAATTTATGCTAACCAAAAAATCATATATGTAATAACAAATCTGGATCAGAATTACAAAACTAAGGTTCCGTTGGAATATCCAATGATTATTGAGATAAATGAAGCAACTATTGTAAGTAATTAGTCAAAAGATTGATTTTTGCACAGCAATTAAATATGTAGCTAGGTGATTATTTTCATCTTTCATTAAAGATTAAATGCTTATAAATCATTATAAGAGAATTACTTTATAATGAAATATGTAGCTTGGTGAATATTTTCTCCTTTTATTTACAATGAAATGCTCCTATATCATCATTATATGAAGACAATGATAAAACTATTTCACTATTTAAAATTTCTCAATATTATCAAAGAGAAAAGGGTGGACGGCGAGGACGAATCTATAAACTCGATTTTCGTAAACAAAACCCGAGTTCAAAAATGCCAATGGCCCCATTTATATGCTCAAAATAGGACTCAATTTTCAGATTTCAATGTAATTATTATATTAAATATAAACTTTAGATTTCAATATTTCGACCTTTTATTACAGTTTGTGGATTATGAAAACCGCAATATACATACGAGATGGAAAACAAACAAGGCATCAATGTTGACACAAACATATTTTCGAACTCAAATTGGTATTTCAAACAATAATTGTTATTCTATTCATTATTATTAGTAAAGAGCAAAAAATGTGAATTTTTTTTGCGTCTTATCAATATATAAATACTTATCTTCCATCATTATTAAACAGACCTTTAATTACAAAAGATTCAGCCAAGTGATTATTCAAACCTTTTTATGAACAAAGAAGTGCTTATCTTTCATTTTATCAAAGAGACCTTTAATAACAATAGATGTAGCTAGGTCATAAATTAAACCCCTTTATTAACATTGAAGTGATTATCTTCCATTATAATTAAAGAGACATTTAATAACATTCGATGTAGCTAGGTGTTTATTTTAACACTTTAATTAACATTAAAATGATCATCTTCGATTAAAATTAAGGAGAACTTTAATAACAACACATTGAGCTTGGTGGTAATTTTTAACCTATTATTATCAAAGGAATGCTTCTGAAACTCTATACAATTGGTTCCTTAAAAATTATTTTATCGCTATTAATAAAGAACTCTTTACTAACAACGTGGACGAACGCACACACACACACACACACACACACACACACACACACACACACACACACACACACAAAAACTTACATACATACATACATACAGAAAGTACGAAACTATATACTCGATTGTTGCAAAATCGAGTTAAAAAATTAAAATATTGCGATAAAATTAAGAATTAACAATTATCTGGTTGAATATATCAAATTTTTGCAATTTTTATGATTTATGAAAAGTAATGAGAGATCAAAATATTAAAATCTGAAAATTTAGTCTTATTTTGAGCATGTTGAAGGGCCCATTGGTATTTTTATACTTACATGATTTTTCGGATAACATAACATAAATTTTGGTGAACATGAATTTTCAATTGCTTTGAGAAAGCTCGAACCATTTCCGTATTAGCCAAATGTAACTCAAATCTTCAGCTAAATTTATATTAACTTCATTATTGTAGATCATAGAGCTATAAATTTCACGTGTCTTCTTTTTCTTGTTCTTGAAGAATGACAATGTTATACAGTTTAAATCATTGTATACGTCAAAAATTCCTTTAGCTATTATTAAAACTATAATTTTCGCTAGGCACCAATTTTTCCATGGTCTTCAGTAATTTGCAGGACTCAACTTCAACAATTGAACAAATAAATATACATATTACATATTGGTTAACGTCGTCAGTTATTGGCGGATTTCTCAACAGTCTTTTGATCAAATTTGACCAAAATTTATTTGAGTGATACTTATTCTATAACAAATCTTTTGGACGAAGAAGTTAACCATGCTGCTTGTGTTCATTGAATGAGGAAGGTTATTCTCTCAACCTGAATGGCTGATAATTTTGAGATTCTGATGAAATTTTTCAATATATATTCATTTTTAAAGACTGTTGAGAAATCCTTCAATAACTGACGATGTCAGTTTTGAGAAACACTGTATCTTTGGTGTAATTATTCAAACGCGCCTCAACATTCAATTAAGGAGATTCGGGTTCAAGACCCTATCTTTTGGTTAAATTTTGACTCGTTATTCAAGTAATTATACTTTTTGATTATTTTGATTTAAAACAAACCAAATTTCTTAGATCTATCAAAAAGAAACAATAGATAACACGCGTTTAAATAATATAACTTATTCATAAAATATTAATTATAATTCGAGCATGTTTTAACATTAACAACAGTTGCCCTGAAGATAATTTCAGAAGAAGTAGAAAACGTTTAGCATAATTGAAAATTTTCAAATAAATATTTTGTCTTTTCCATTAATAATTAAATGAATTAAAAATTGAAAACTTTAATCATTAAACTATAATTTCATTAAAAAAATTTCTAAAATAATATTGCTCACATCAAAATGAAGAAACGATCAATGTATTTTCTTCGATAAATTTCCAATTTTTAATCAAACAGATACTACTCTATTGGTAAATGTACGACTGGTCACTACATTAAATCAACTCAAATATATAGGAACGAAAACATTTTAGAAAGAAGATAACAAGCACTCGAGATTGAGGAACTTTGATATGATATGATAACTTTTCGAGAATATTTCAAGTGGGAATATCAAATATTTTTTTGTTGTTGATCATTTTATCTAAGATTTGCGATGAAGTCATCTCAATCACTTAATGATGAGGTAATAGGAAAACAGGAAATTGAAGGAATGTTAAACGAAGAACATCTCGAAGTAATGTAAGCTCTCAAATCCTGAGAGAATAAATTATTTTTAACTTTGAATCACAGCATTAAATCTATTTTTTAAAACTCAATGACATTGAATGCATTTTCATCAAAAAATAAATGGCTTTTTTGAACTATGAATTCTGGAAAATTAACTTTTTTATTTTCAATTTTCGTTACATTAATGCATGAAAGTCATTGTTTAGTGGGATCGCATTGAAATTAAAGGTAAATTTAATTAACTTTATAGAAGTCCTTAACGAGTCTCATAAAACATTTTATAGTTATATTTTTCAACACTGGCAAAATCTTTATCGTTCAAATATCAATCATTTTTCTAAATATGTCATTTCTCGAATCCAACACTTTGACATTTAAAGCATAATAAGAGCATTTCATCCAAGTCTTAAGTGTAAGAGGAAGAATTACTAATCAGCTGCTTTGAAAATAAGATACGTTCGAAAATAATCTATCCTACTTGAAGTTCATTCGTCTTAATCTGATAAAACAGTATATTATTTCTCTTAAAATGATAATTCTATCCCATAGTTTCTATGAAATTGTCTTTTTCTTCAAGTATATGGTTATCAATAGATAAAATGTGTAATTTACTTTAAATGTCAACTTACCACATATGTTAATGTAAAGCATTCCTTCAGTTTGTAGGGATTTTGATTGGAAATACCTATCAATAAGATTGCAAATAAATGTTAATTACATTAGATGAATGAAACCCTTGACATTTATAGAGCGAACTTTTTGAACCAATCCATAACCCCCTTAATTTTCCTTTATAAGCCGCACGATATAGATCTATCGATAGAAGGTATCAGTTATAAGGAAACAGTAAATTAGTGTATTCAGTGTACTCTTACTTATTAAATTCATATTTTGAGATTTCTCTCTATTTAATTTAAAATTTGTCTAAAGAGGATTATTTTGATACAATAGTTTTGAACTTCCGTCCTAAATTTCAAAGTCATAAAGATTTAACTTAAATATTCATTTTAAATTTCTGAGTAGTTAAATAAAACATTCATGATTGAAAATAAACTGGGAAATATCATTCGATAAACAAATAGAAGCCTAAAAAACTGTAATCAAGTCGAACTTGAAATGTGTTAATAGATACTAAATAATTTCAACTTTGAAAATCACTAAGAAATTTGATTAATGATTTGAATCAATTTCCGTGCAATGAAGATTAAATTTTCACGCAAAATAGTAGACCACACTGTAAACAATTAGAGTGATCCTAAATACAATTGGGAAGAGAAATCTCGAAACCATATCAATTAAGCAATTTCTGGGTCCTGCTTTCAATTGGATGAAAACAAACAATTTCTTTGAATCTTTTTTACTGACAGAATTTTCTCCATTTGAATTTTTCGGATCGAAAGGCTAGGCGATAGCTATTGCATACTCTATTAGAGTGGCGAAAACGAATACAAACAAATTATTGTCCAAACTTGAAGGGCATAAACATATGAAACATTGAGTTCTGATTGAATTTGTTGAGCAACTAATGCTAATAAAGCAGTTATTATGAGTACAACTCTGGCCGGAGGTATTGATGTTGGGATCCAGAAGCCTATGAATGTCATTATGACTATTATAAATGCTGGAACAAATCGTTTTATTAAATAGTTTCCAATGTTCCGATTCAAACGTATGATGACATATAAACATGAATAAGCGTCTGTAATAAAATTATAGAAATATTAAATTGAATTTAGATAATGTTCTCCTGAGCGGACCAAACTTGGCCATTACATATACTTTTCATTATGAAATTCTTTGAAATTTTATCAAGACTTATTTGTGTTAGTTTTTAACTGATAAATTATAAAGACTATAGGAAAAGAAGAACATTCTCAAAAATCTCTAAATTTAATTTTTTGAGAAGTTAGCGGGGCTAATCCATATTTTATTCAATTCTTCTTCAATTACACACTATTAGATCCAGACCCAACCTGGATTTATCGTAATTAAAAGTTATAATGAACTAGCAATGATCTTGGCCAATACGCGGCCAAAAAACCCGTTAAATTTATTCTATAGAAAAGCATTTTTCGGTAACTTGGCCACTGATCCTTTTTCGGAAAGTTTTTTTTCTATTTTTGCCGGTTTAGTTCATACTGGTACGAATGAAATTGTTCTAGATTCACTTTAATCTCCAGAATCCGAGTCTAGAGTCGGTCAAACACACACACACATACATACACACGGGTCGCAGTCGACTCGACGACATCAGACTGACCGACATTCGCAGAATTTAATCAATTAATGATTGAAATTCAATTTTTAAATTATGAATGAAATATAATTTTAATTAAGTTTTTAACGTAGAATTCATTTTGTTTCATTACAGTTTGATGGATAAACCTTTTTTTTAAAGAATGTTTCTATTCTTTTCAATGCTTATAATTTATAAGTTGTAAGGAATATTGATAAGTTATAAACTATTTTATCTAAGGCTAAAAGGAAATGACAAAAAAAGTTTAAATAATTATGATAATTTATCATTGATAATTAGCAAAATCCTCAAGATTTCAACACAATAATTTTCGCTTTTTATTTTCCTTTGCATAAAAAATTATAATTATTGAATAGAATTTCAATTTTCTTAAGAATTCCTTTCATAATTTGTAGTCAAATAAAAATAAACTTTCAAGTGTTGAAATACGAAATAGATCTTTGCTTTTTGGTGAAATTGAGAATTTTATTTTTTTTGGGTGCTATGAAAATTTTTAATTCTATTCGGATATTAACTGTGATAGAGCTATATTTGCATCTCCTTTATATAACCGTTCAAATTAAACATTCCATCAAATATTTTTATCGAAATTAAAATCTCAATTTTTGTGTAACTCAATTATAGAAATAAATTTTTGATATTTATTTTTGGTTCACATCAAATAGAATTAGAACAAAAACATTTTGTGATATTCAAATATTGATTAATTCTAATTAGAATAAAAATTCAAAATTTAAGTTCTATTTTCTTGAATGGTCTATCAATTTATAGTTAATTCATCAGCAAATCAATGAATAAATATTTTGATCTTTAAAAAAATTCAATGAATTCTAATTTATAATTTTTTGACTTCATTTTTATAGATTTAACAATTATATTCCTTAAAATTTTCCTTTATTTTTACAGAGTATTTTGTATTTCATAAATTTCAAAAATATTAATTGCATAGTTTCAAATACTAAACAGAAATACTTGTAATACTCTAAATATTTAATTGGAGTGAAGTTTGAATCACCTAAGTTTGTATTGTTAAATCACCTAAACTTAGATTAAATGTTAATATGATTAATTGATATTCACCTGCATTCACATCCAACCCAATCACATATAAATTCAATATTTATGTTCCGCAGAATATGTTTTTTAGTTTTAGAGATGTTGTTAAATATGTGTCATAAACAATATCATAGATGAGAACAGTATTGAACAGTTTATAATTAATGAAGAATTAAGTAATAAACAAATATTGTGGTCCTTTTCATACATTATATCAAAGAATGAAGTGTATGACTGGAGTTATAATAATAGGAAACAAATGATAGTGTAAATTGAAGTGTTTTAATATAAAACTGGAGAAAGTAAAAGCAATTTCATTTGGTTCAAGTCATTAATTCAAAATAGATGTGTAATTAGTTTAGAGAATTATAATTGTGATCAAATGGGAATCGGGAATAATAACCGCTAAAACCCATGATATTAGACAAAAATATGATAAAATAAGTTGCGATCGAAGTCATAGTCTTTTATCATCACATGTAAAAGACATTTATGTTTTCGGTTAGAATTAGAGACCAGTATTGGTTAACTCGGGTTTAAATCTTATATTAAAAGAACTTGAGAT